>JAIPMN010044205.1:0-18560 GCA_020650975.1 Apostichopus californicus | reverse complement strand
TGTCCACCCCTCCCTTTAGACCCACCCCCAGGACGGCGATCATTCATGCCTGGCGCCCCCCCTATTGGAAAATCCTGGATACGCCCCTGAGGAGCATATAACATGCTTCTTTTTCTAAATCTCTTTTAGTGAGAAAGAGATTTATATGTTTCAATTTATACTTGTGACCAACATTTAAAGCAGAAAATTACATATAATTGTTTATAACAGATGAGTTTTATTCTTCTAGGAATTCAGCCATCAACAAAAAGAAAAGAAAATTGCACATGCTTTCACATGTATGTTAATCATATTATTCATGTTGATATAGTGATAGTAAGATGACCAATATAATAACCTTTAATTAATTACAGGATTTACAAATACTTAATTGCAACAAGGAAATAATTAAGTGTTACTACCCTAGCCAGTGGCATCACTGAAGCTTCCTATTAGAAGCCTTCATTTTTTCTTTAATTAAAATTATGAAAAAGACAATTACATTATTGTTGATCACATGTTTCCCAGGCCCACTAATTTGACCCTGGGTCCCAGGGCTGTACCATAGCCTTTTATGATCTGATCTGCTGTAGTTACCATGGAGATAGGGCACATTCTGCAGCACTAGTTATAGGCATAGAAAATATGCCAGTATCTCAAAATCATATCTAATGCATTTGAAATTTATGTACACAGGAAATTTTAGGAAATTTCTACTTCCCGGTACTGCATGCAAATTTTGTTTGTCTTGGTGGTTACGGAACAAGTGACCACTTAAGTACTGTTATTTCCCCGTAAGATGATGTCAAAAGTTAATGATGAGAGTTAGGTAGTACTTGTGCAGGTATATATATAGTACTTCTTATATCAGTGCTACAATTTCAAAGGGAAATCAATTGATCAGATATTCTGAGTAAATAACTAAAGCAAAGTTATGAAAAGGGTAGCTGATCCAGTACATATATATGAGTCAATGAAATCATTTTACTTTGATGGACATGCAATACATGTATATTATCAAGCTGATCTCAACAGATTAGACTAAGAATTCAAATTTGTATGTGTGTGTAAGTACAAGGAGTTTATTTACTTGTTTTAATTAATCACCATACATTGTAATGTATGGATGTATAGCTCACCTAAAAAAAGAATGAAGAGAAAAAGTAAGTTTTAAGGTTGTAAATTCTACCAGCTATATAGTAAACTTGATTTCCTATTCAATCTCATTATCTCTGAAATGTTGACGTCCTATTCACATGAATTCATGTAGGGTATTCATATTAAGACACACTGAGAAATAAACTCAATACAATGTAACAATAATACAGCTATGTCTAGTTTCTGCCTATAAATACCACGGAAGCCAAAATTCAGGGCTTTAGTTAAAACCGATGGCACAGATGGCCTGATTCTCTCTTGATACCCTACATTTAATTGTCAGATAAATTAAGTTTTGTCATTATCCAGATTTTAAATTAAATCTGGCTTATTATGTATTGTATCTTTTCCATATCATTTGTACACATAAGAAATATATACAAGAACATGTGGCATCCATGCCCTTGAAAACTGCAATTTGTAGTATGTTGCCAGATTCAATGTTACCCACATGTCGTCGTCATGGTCAAAAGTATAGGACTCAACTCTTGTAATTGATTAATGGCAAAACAGGAAAATTCAGTGTACCTTAAGAGTACAACATCCAAACCTTCCTGTAGTTATACCAGCTGTAGACATACATCACCGAGAGATAAAAATCAATAAGCTACAGGAAATTTCTACCAGGTGTTGGCAACTTGGCAAATTTACTTTTAGCCTTCACTGAGTTTAAACTTTCAAATTTGTTTCCTCTGTTTTGTAAGTAATATAAAGTTTGTATTTTTCAGACACGTTTTTCGTCACGGTCACTATCTTAGATAAACTAACAACCTTTTATTTAGTGCCCATCACATACATACTGTGATACATCCTGTATCATTGACAGTTTTACTATATGTGAGAAGATTAAAATTTGAATGGAATGAAATATTTACTTTAAACTTTAAATCTATGTTGAATACATATTTTACTATCTGATATTAAAAGGCTCCTTAAAGTAAGTGAAAACATGATGCTGTCATGTATATCAACACTTCTGATTTTATTTCACGTTGCAATCAATAAAATAATCGGTAAATTACCCATCAAATCCGCAAACCTTCTTAGATAATCGTATTAAATCTAGTGGGATAATGCCAAGGTCACCAAGTTCTGACTCCACCAAAAATAACATGGATTTACCAGCATTTTGAAATTACTAAAAAGCTGTTCACTCTTACATATCTCATGGCAATATATAGCTGGTGAGAAGCCATACAGTATATACAGTATATATATAATAGCTGTTGTGTATTGGACATCATGTGTGACTGTGACTAAATGAGCTTTCAACAGTTTTCCAAAAGCATCCTTTTATCGATTTCAAGAAAAAGCATTCAAGTAGCCTATGGGTTGGGCTGATAATCACAATATATCACAATTTTTGTAACTATAGGCACAAAATTGGACGTAGCACAACACAGAGGCATCAGATGTTAGTCGCGACAAATTAGATACTAGTGTTCATTGTTGAATGAATTAATTTGTAAGTTTTCAATATATATAACTGAATACCAATGAAATGTGAAACAGTATTTTAAAGCTGAGCAAAATGTAGCTTAAAATTCAAATTACAAAAATTGTAAACAGACTTTATAAGTCAAATTATCGTTCTGAAGGAATATCGTAACTCTGGCTTTCTAAGTGGATAGTCAATCTTATTGGAAAAGTTTGTTACATAAGCCACTAGTATCAAACATAAGTAATGCAATTTAGCGGGGTGAGTGTGAGGGCAGTGGCGGAGCGTCCATACAGTCTGGGGGAGCGGATGCCCCCCATGACGGACTCAAATGGACTGCTGGCGCCCTTTTCAGCTTTTTACCACTTTTTACTTATTCGTGATTATTGATTTTTTTATTGCGCTCTCATCTACCTATTGACATTTGTCACATTTTGACTTCCGAGTTGTCACAAATGGCGATGACACCTATTTATTCTTCGATTATCTGCAAATTAGCAAGGCCCGGAAAAGGTCATTTCTGGCGATCTAGGGAGTATCTTTACTCAAAAACTTCTGTACACTCCGCGCCAACATGTGGTGGAGCTCCACTTAGATATTGTCGAAAGTCCCCTACAAACCATTCTCGTCCCCTCTGACCAATACCCCTAGCTCCGCCACTGTGTGAGGGGTGAGGACTGAGGAACAAAACACCTGTTAGTCATTGGTTGTAAATCAGTACCAGAATCAGAGACAATTGACTGCACCTTGATACCTGTACAGTACACACCTTCTTCATCCTAAGTTCCAGCAGCTGTGCATCCATCCACATATTATAATTAAAGAGCTAGGGGATACTACACATATCAAGTAAATTGGACTTTTGTCTGGCAGCAAATGAACTATTTTCTTCCTATGATCTTTTACATACATGTAATTGGCCAATGTAATAAGCATACTTTAAATCTCTGAAAGATTCAAACTTAAGAATATTGAGAATATGCTTTTTACTTTATTTGGATGCATACAAGTGACCTTTTATGTTTAAAGATTATAATGAAAGCCTGCCAATCACACTTTTGACCATTAATTTCCCAATTATTTAAGAGGTTTCTAGCCTCTAGAGATGGAGTTATTTCTCCATTATTATAATGTTGCACATCGCCCCTTCCCAACCTTCCCCACCCTCCCCCAACCCCCCCCCCCCACCTCCCAGTACATCTTGAATCCTTGTATTTGGATATAATGCATCCTTAATTATGAGGTAACTTGAATTGCACTATTCCCTTCATTTAACAACTATACAGTACATAACATATTCTCATTTACACAATGTGCTTTGAATCAGTCAATTATGCAGAGATGTCCTTAAGTCTACTTACATGGAACAACAGTTTAATTTCCGATTGGTAATCAGCCAGTTTGTTACAGTCATTGGATTGATAAAGCATTTCATATTGTTTAAGACCTCACATCTTATAACGGTGACTTCTTCTCACTTGAGGAATTTGTTAACATATTTTAGGTTTTGTCCTACACACTTGTTTAGAATATTATGGCATTGTAAAGTAAATTAAGTCTTTGTGGCCAAATTTAATTCTGAACAAACATGATCGTGTGCATGGCGACCCAATAATTTTAATAAAAACGTGTTGTCAAGAAGTGATCATCTTAGTAGCAAAATTGTGTACAAAAGATTAATAGAACCGCTGAAACATCCAAACACTAAATCCCATCTTAGGTGGTTGCGAAAGTATATTAATTTCAAGCGAAGAACGCTATTTATATTGCCTTTTCAAGTGTACCATGGATGTAAAACTTTGTGGGTTCCACATATCAGCTACTTCATACGATTATTCCAGCAAATTCCTACTTATACAATATAAATGTGGTAAATTCACCACTGGTAAGGAACCTTTGTCTCCTTATGTGCAAACTATTCAACATTTGTTATACTCCTACTGTATGCTCAAAGCATTTGGCATTTCCTACAAAATATCTTTAACAGAGCTGATGTAAATATTAACCTTTCGAATGCCAATGGTGACTTTGCTCAGGTTTTGAATTTAATTTCTTCTTTGAATAAAAATTTACATTTTCTGCAATAAAGGACAGAATTTCATTCCTTCAGTGGCCGGTATTTGTAAATTTCTTTGTGATTATTTTAGACCGTGGGAGTAGCATATCTTTATGGACAATGATGTTTGGGCAAGGTATTGGCTTCCCTAGCTACGTCTCTTTGATTAATTATTTTACTTTGTTGTATAAAGTCGTCTTGTTATTGTTGAATGAGTGACAGATTACTGAAACCATTAACTTAATATCACTTTGAGCTATATAAGAACTGTCGAGAGAAAAAAAAGAGCAAATAAAAATAAACAAATAAACAAAACAGACAATAAAACGAACAGTAGGAACAAAGAAAAACAATAAGAATTAATAAGACTAACAACAGAGAAAGCAACAGGAACAAAATGAGACAAAATACCCAAAAATATTTTATTAATTTTATGTAAAATACAAATTTGATTCATTAATCATTGCTACAATATTTTGGAGCTACATAAAAAAAAACAAGGATACATAAAAGGATGGAGACAATCATAAAAATAATCGTTGGACCCCATCACTTGCCGTCATGGTCACTGTTGACTCAATTCGCTCTACCACACATCCTCCCTTGACATAAATTATGGTTTTGTCCTTCCAGGCTGTTAAATTGAAACATTTATCAGTTGAAAACATCTCTTTAATAGAATTTGTTGCACTGATGTTGTAGAGTTTACAAACTGATGAACCCACTTGTTTGTCTATTTCTCAGATGATACACACTATAATTATTAATTACATCACCTTAGGCATCTGGAGTGACAATTTGTCTGTGATTAGAATGGTTCATGAACCAAAATTGGATTGCCACATTTTTTGTGAGTACCTTTAAACAAATGGATTTCATATGTAAATCAATATGATCATCAATAGGCTATTTGAACGTTTGAATTAATATAATCGAGACTGGTAAAAAAAAGTTCAGTGTGACCCTCGGGAAATGGGGAATTTTTATTCTGGAACACTCTCCTTTCTATATACGCATATCATAAAAGTCATTTTCTCTTTCCTCATGGTAATATTTGTCAGTTTTAAGCTTAAATGCAATTATTACTCGGTGTCAAATATGTAATACATCAATATATTCAGGGGGCAAAAACTATACAGTACAATATGGTATGGCTGAATGATGAAAAAGGTTAGCTGTTTAATTTTCACTATTTTTATGCAACCAGCTACTTTGTACACAGTACACAGTATGATACATGTAGATCTTTTATTTGGTAGCTGATAATACAAGTAAAAGTAGTATTCATATGCATGCTTACCATGCATGGGGTACTGAATGCTGTACAGTATTTAAGCATTGGATTTCTTATCATCTGAACAGGTATACATAAAAATTGAGACAATGAAGCTATGAAACACACAATTTTGGGTATAACCAACAGTAGCATCGTCAGTCACTTGGAAGTGGGGGCTCATCAAAACGAGAGCAAAATTCAGGGGTGGGGGAGGCATAAGTTGGGAGGTTGCAAGCTGGTGACAGGTTTTTTTTTATTGTCATCATTTCCTGAACTTATATCAGATAAGTAGAATTTTGGCGGTTGATGCAAGTAAATTACATATCAGCAGAAATCAAACCCATCCCCCACCCCTCCCCTGTATGCATGACCTTCATCTTGCTGACCCCTTCTAGCTCCTCCCATCTACCTCTCTCTTCCCATCCCCCTCCTTCTCCTGCCCCCCCCCCCCTTCACCCACTCCCCTTCACATCTTTGACCTGGATAACTATTTAATACTACCAAGTACCATGGTACACTGTACCAGTCAGGGTTCATAATTTCTACCAAAGTACCACTACCAGGGCCATAGGGTGCTTAAGCTAATTGAAAATCAGATCTGCCCCATTGTTAGCCTAGGCCTAGTAAAAATTTACTACTGCTTTGGCCCCTAAATATGACTAAACTTTAGTCAAACGCTAAATATGGAGGGAAAAAATGACATATTAAAATACATTTAGGAGCCCTCTGTTTATGTACAGTAATAGGATAGGCCTCTCTACCAGAAGATAACAGTAAAACCTAGCACACAATCCTCTCGTATACTACATCATACACGTAGGTAATGAAACCAATAATATAGCCTACCTTTATTACAGTGATATCTGACATTTCTGCTGCTGATGTACCCGTTAAGAAGAGTTCGGAAGCTTCGGTGAAATTCTTCTGTGTTCTAGATCGGAAAGTCAGATTTGCAGGTGCAACTTGTTTATACTCACATTCGTGAGACGTTTCACAATTATAAACGACTGCACAGCAGTTTTAATATTGTGATGAAATGGCAGCAAGAACATGAGCAACGGTTGATCAAATATATACAAATTAAAAGCAAGTAATTGTATTTCTGTCGTCTGCACGGTTACTACGTGCATGCAATGGTCGGGCGTGCGCTGGAGATAAATCAGCTGATTTGATAGCAGTTTAGCAACGATCGTTGTTGTTATGGTCATATCAGGGCAATGACAATTAGACACATCGTGATGTCTCTAGCCTAAGTGAATTATACACATATGAAAACGTTATGAAGGGGTTTTTAATTTATTTCTCCAGTTCAAACTGACGAAAATTTGTCAGTATAAGAGTGATTTGTGCAATTAACGGGGTGTAGTGAAAGCGAAAATTATGACAGAAAAGGTTGTTGTTTATATAAAAATCGTTGCAGAATTTCTTTATTTATATGAAGGGTTCCACGTTTCATGATAAGCGAGCAACCAGAGTGGTGCAAACGTGGTGTGTACAGTAACGAGATGAGCAACGTGACGCGCATGTGAGTTAGTTCATACGGTTAGTACGCGTATGTACAACAAGAAAGCTGCATGTATGGACAATTAATTGTAAGCCTAATCGAATACTAGTTAGGCTTGAATTATGGCATATGTGGGCTTGGGTCAATATTAGGCTGAATGGAAAAATGCACCATCTACATAAATACAAATCAACATTTACCCCAATTATCTATATTTTTCCACATTGCATATTCATGCCCTAACTCTCAGACCCTCATTTGACGGGTGTGAAGACTCGCGCACAAAGAAACGTCTCATGCCGGTAATCTGACCTAGTTTCGAATGAGGTGTAACATAAGTGTTAGACACCACCATCGATCCCAGAAAATACACACACAGCTTGCTACCATCGGTAATTAGACACTAGTGTACAATCGATACAGCTACGGTCAATACCCACAACACAGTGTACATATAGCAGCGTGGACATCCCAGGTCTAGATAAAAGATATCAAGGTATCACGTTCATTACTGTCTGTATTTTGTAGCGACAAGAGAAAAACTTCACTTGCAAGCAACGGAAAGTTAACTTTTTCAGATCGCGGCACGCGGTTTGGGGCGAGTCTCCAATGCCTTTAATAGTCAGGGAAAGTAGCCTACCATCCCACATGAACGCTGGGGAAGGGGCACAGGGATCGACATATGTCCCGTCCAACTTTAATTTCATAGTCGGATCTTTCTATTATGGGCAAGTTAGATCTGATCAAAGCTGTGGACGTCATGGCTGCAAGTGCTGCATAAAGCGTAGCTTAATCGACGACTGGCCATGCACTTTATTATGTGATATACTTAACAAGTAATTAACGTATTTGGAATTAAAGCCTCTAAATGTCTCAGTCTCTAAATCATTATTAATGAGCAAGTTGGCAGTTGCTGAAGAACCAGTCACAAGTGAAGGTGGACAGGTGTTTGACGCACGCTCTGCCAATAATTAGCTGCTGGCCGGAATTCATTCTGGAACGTCTCAAAGTGTAAACTTTATATCATGTTCAAATTCATATCTTAACAATTAATTTCTCTATAATGGAGTGTGAGAAACTGGCGAGTAAACACCTCCCAGGGATGTCAGAAAATCTAGACTAGATAAGACCAAACTATAAGGACTTATATATAGAGGGTAACGTCATAAAGTAACGTACATATTCAACAGATTACAGTACTATACACTACATCGACCGTCGATGCAACGTTAGATAATGGTGGCGCTGTTTCGAAAGTGATGTGATTTTAACGGATTCAACTATCTGCAAGGAAAGTCGAAAGATCTGAAATATTTGCCGACAAATATAGCTCTACACATAACATAATTAAACTTCCATCTTCTAGCAAAAGCGACACTGTGGGACATCTTCAGAACAAAGTTACAGTAGACTAAATGTTCGAAATAATGTTTTCAAGAGCACTGTCGATGAAACCATTGTCAGTGGCGTATCCAGGATTTTCCATACAAATGAGGGAGGTGGGCAGGTACTGGAGGTCATCAGCCAGCTAGGGTAACGAGGGCAGTGATATCAACTACATTTGATTTTTGGTGGGTGAGGCTAAAAAAGTGGTCATGTACGCAACCGAACATTTCTATGTACAGTGTCCTGGGGTGCCCACCTACATGGTAATATTATATCCTGCTAACGAAATACGCAATATAGGTAGGCCTACTCCATTCCGATAGATCGATATAACAGGGATGAAATTATCCTGCTAGGGGTCACAGACTGTTAAAATGTGATGAGGCCGGTTTTACTTTAGCTTTAGAAGATGTGTCTCGGGTCATAGTTAACTTTATTCCATCTTCAAGCAAGAGGGACACTGTGGGACATCTTCAGATCAAAGTTACAGCAGACTAAATGTTCGAAAGAATGTTTGCAAAGAGCACTGTGGATCACGTCAGATAATTGTGTGACTGCCAGTTACAGTTATCCTAATCAGAGTTACCCTAAGTATCAAAAATCCCAACGTTCCACTGGAAACCCAAACCCTCAATACACACACACACACACGCACACACACAAAAAGTCTCTATCGGCGTTCAATGCTATTCCACATGTGCTTATTTCGTATGATAATGACACTGATTTGTACACTGAGAAATTTGTTAGCGATTACGAAACGTTGTGAAACCAAGCAGGCTTTATCACCAAACTTAAAACGTACTGAACGTGTCTTTCATTCTGTGGTGTAACAGCGTGTGAACTGGTTAGCTTTCGAAACGGTTCAATATATTTACCTGTGAAAGCAGTTTTACCATAGCATTATTATATAATAAAAGTAAGTACCCTATACCTTTTATGTACCTCAGGCTCCAATGTCAGCCTCTAGTTTTGTGGCTAGGCTTGACTTAGTTAGGCCTAGCCTATGTAAGTATGTTACTAGCGACTAAATTATAGGCCTAAGCTAGGCCAGTTAATATAAAACCCGAAAATAGATGTTAAGCTCTCAGGAAGCATAAGATACTGTCAATCAAAGTATATACTGCTAAGTACATTTGCCATGTTTGTTTCGGGAGTGGGGTTTGGCTCTTCTCTTGCCATCCATAGCGGTTTCAAATAGGCCTAGGAGAACTATTGCTAGCTTTTGTGTGCTAGGCTAGGGCTAGAGCAAGGTACGTATTGTATAATAAATGAAGATATCCCTATTTTCAACCAACAGAATAAGTCAAGAATAATGGCTGTGAGAACCCAGTTTGAGAACAGCAGTGAAATTGGGGTTTTTGCCAAGCTTACTAATACGTATTGTTTAACAGCAGTAGGAGCTTCTGAAAATTTCTACAGGTGAGTTTTATCATTTATGAGAGCAATATTGCCGAGTTTTTCAATTGTAGAAGTTTTGCAGATGAATATAAAGCAGTGTTGTGCGCAGGATCTCAAGCGTGATTGGGAGAGGGGGTGTGGGGGGAGGGGGAGGGTGGAGAGGGGCTAAATTAAAAGTTTCCCAGGTCAATGTAGGCATGAACTTTTATGGAAGGGACATGGGAGAGTCAGGGATATTATATGTGTGGTCGTTGAATCTTACGCCCATGTAGAGAGGTCTGGGGTACCTCCTGCAAAAGAAGAACTATACAAGTTTAGACATCAAATGGTGCATGGTCGTGCTAATCAGAAGTTGGTGGAGGGGGAGGGGGTGGAACAGTGGTCTTTAATTCCTTCAAAACAATCGTTTCTTCTGACTGATGATGGGAGGTTGGGGGGTGAAGTAAGGAGGTCGGAAGTATGTATGATTGACAGATGTGCAGAAAATCATGCTTTACATACCAAGTTACTAACGTGGAGAGTATATTGGTTTGATAGAGATCTATGCAGGCCACTAGAAGTGGTGGATTAGGAATGTGCTGTGTCTGTTGCTATGTTAGGTGAGAGTAAAAGAGATATGGTATCTGTTATAAATTACATTATGTTGCTGAGTAGTGATGTAAGATGAATCTGCATGATTTAGCTTCACTTGTTAAATGAATGGTGACAGTGGATGTCTGACAATATGATGAGCCTTTGTGAATGTCCCCTTGAAAAATGTGGACAGAATACATAGAATTGGAATAGGAACCAATATATATCACCAGTTGAAAATCCACAGAAAATCATATCGACATATTAAAGTGTGTACTGCAAACTATATTTGTGTATTTGGTAAAGGTGTATTAGTAAAAGTGGTACACAAGTAGAGAATGGACCGTCAAGATTAAGTCCATATATGTGCTCATAGCTTTCCATGAATGGGAACAAGTGTAGTTTTTTGCTACATACATCTAACTTATATTTCTCCTTCTATTGAACTTAGTACTTTTGAGGGTGAGCTTGCTGACGTTGTTCCCGTGGTTCATTGTCAAATCGGAGGTTGCAGAATTGTTGGAAGGTTAACTGTCGGTGAGTCAGAAGTCCAGTTATTACATTATCCTAGCTGCAGTCATATACCCCAGGATGTTTCATTCAATCTTTGAACAAAATTAATGTTATAAACTGAAAATTAAGTAATAGTTTGAAGATCCGAGTAGTTTTGGCCCCCTGACTTCAGCCATTATTTAGTTTTGAACCATATGCTTCAATCTCATGTTACGTAGCATACTCCACCTTCACTAGCAAGACGAAATATGCATCACACTGCAAGGCCTCCAAACGAAACATTTCAAATGTTGCATAAACTTTGTGGGACACAGATTAAATGTATTGGTTTACAATGTTGATAGCTGGGTAATTAAAATCCATTAAGTGGTTGAAACCAGACATATTCTTTTAGGTAGATTGAGAGGTATATACGATTGTTTGATTATTACATGCCTGGTTTGGTTAGTTTAAATAATTAATAATGGTGATTTATAATAATGCAAAAGGGTGCTCATGGTGCGGGAGAGATAGCGAGAAAAGAAAACAAAAAACGAATGAACACAATAATTATTAGTTAACATTGATGAATGCTTGACACATAAGATAAGTTTTCAGAAGTTTATTGAACAAAGTGAGGGAAGCACAACATCTGAGTTCTAATGATATATATATATCAAATTTACAGTGAATCATTCAAATTGCTATATGTAGAGAGCACCAAATCCATGTCAAAATGAATGAAGGCCCCCATTATACAACATTGACAGTGGTAATTAATTAAGTAATCAATTAATTAATCCAGATAGTCATTTAAAACAGATTATATGCTCAGATAATATTTCCACTAGTTTGCTTCAACCCTTAAAATCCAAAATTAAGTTAGTTTTTCTTTTATTATATTTTGCACAACATATATATATTTTTTTTGCTTGACATATAACATTTTAGGTAACAGACATGGCCTGCTTGTTCCTAACACCACAACAGACCAAGAATTACAGCATTTACGTAACAGCTTGCCAGACAGCGTGAAACTACAGAGAGTTGAAGAGAGACTGTCCGCCCTCGGAAACGTAATTGCTTGTAATGATTATGTCGCTCTGGTCCACCCAGATTTGGATAAGGTTAGTAGTTTACGATTTGTGAAAGATATGCTGCATTTCAGGGTCAAGTCGAGTCGGTATTGGTACTGCTACAGGGAAAAACCTAACAGACTTGTACCAGTCACTTTCCTGCTGACATTGAATGACTCCAGATGTGAATTTGTCAAAAGTTTGGTTTATAAAATGTGACGCTTTTTCCATTGCAACATTTTCAGTTGTAAGGAGACATGTTCAATTTGCCTTCAAAGTAAGTCAGTCCATTATTGAAACAAATCTTTTGTCCTATCTAAATGCAAATACCTATAGAAAAATAACAGAAAACACATAAACGTAGCCAAGGCAATCTAGGAATATTCAAGACAATAATTAATAGTGGGATCCAATAAAAAAGTACCAGTTTGTGTGCACCACCACCACCAGTGTCTCCAATCTACCACTGTGTGGAATAATGCGGCCAATTAGCTGGTAACAAGGGACAACTTCTAGGGTTTGAATGAAGTCTTAATAAGAAGCAGAACTTTCAAAGACCTCTTGAAATAAGAAAAAAATCAACATTCACATGGCTAGGTTTTTTAACTTTTTATATTGTGTCTTTCTCGCCACTAACTTATCTCACCACGATCAATGCACTTCACATTTCATTGTACTTTTTGAATCATCACATGTAATCACATGATAGACAATACAATGATTGCTGCATTTGATTCAATGGTTCCAACCCCTCAAAGTTCAAGTCAGCAAAGTAGCTTTTCAAGATGATAATAATGTCCATTACTCATTCGAAACACTTTTGGATGTTTCCCTCTTCCTCCTCCTCCTCCTCCTCCTCCTCCTCCTCCCCAAAAAAAGGGTGACTTAATAAGCCTTATTCAGATTTCAGGGTGATTACCTGATTAGATATCTTGAAACATTTCTTAAATGAATGTGCTTTTCTTTTCTTATTTTTATAACCTTTCAGGAAACAGAAGAAATACTAGCAGATACCCTTAAAGTAGAAGTCTTTCGTCAGACAATCGCTGGGAATGTCCTAGTAGGCAGTTATTGTGTATTTAGCAATCAAGGAGGATTGGTAAGTGCTTTTATTTTTAATTCATAGAAAGATGAAAAAGACAAGGTAACTCGGCCAAACTGACCATTAATTGGGTCATTTCTGTAGCCAGCAGTAATGCTATATGAAGTACAAGTGGTTCATAATTTCTAAGCAAAGTATGCAAACAAGAATGAAATTATTAATGCACTAAATCATTAGATTGCTTGAAAAGTTATAACTTTTGTATGAAAAGTGATTTTTAGAAACCTTCATGTTTTTCTTTCTTTCTTTATTTTCGTGTTGCAAGAGAATTGGTTTTATTGATTATGATGTGAACAAATGTAATATTTTTCTTAAAGTTCCCATTGTGATATATTTATTGTTTCTTTTAAAGGTTCATCCCAAAACAAAGGTAGCAGATCAAGACGAACTGTCATCGTTACTCCAAGTGCCCCTTGTTGTAAGTAGTCCAGCTCTGTCTTCCCAACAGCTCTGTCTTCCTTCTTCAGAACACCTTTTTTTTTTTGGTTGAAGGAAAACAAACAATAAAAGTCAGCAAATATTCATCATTTTTCATGGTTATTTTATTGCTGTGTAGCCATTCCATAAATGAAGGTTACCTTACGGTACCTTGCTTATATAATAATAATAATCAGGCAGTTTTTTTTATGACGCCCAGGTGACCGCGAATGTAGGAGAAGCCCAGAAGGGCTTATGGATTACAACTTATATGTCGGTTGGCTTCCAATTCAACATTTTAACTCAAGTTTGGAATCCCTTCAATTTAAAAAGTCATTTCAGATGGGAAAACCTTAGATTGCTCTTGGATGAAAAAACCCACCTTACTATGACCTGGCCGGAAATCGAACCCCCAACCTCCCGATTGCTAAGCCTCATTGCTTCAAATACCACCGCCTTCATCCACTCGGCCACATCAGCACCGGTTGAATATATATTGCCGCAATCGATGCTCAAACGATGATTTAGTTTGTGGCTTGAGGAAGCTGTTTCTTTGTGTCTTTAATGACGTTTACTATACAGCGACTTACAAAGATGGGGACACAGTATAAATCTGTTATTTTTTTGCATTGTAACTGTATAATACCTTCAGAAAGGGTTACTCTTCAAAGGACATTCCAAGCCGATGGTCTACAATGCTTTTAGTTGCTCACGTCCAATCTTCTTTCCCCTAACCTCCCACCACCGTCACACACAGGCAGGTACAGTGAACCGAGGAAGTGAAGTACTGGCTGGTGGCATGGTAGTTAACGATTGGTGCGCCTTCTGTGGAATCGACACAACCACTACAGAGGTGTCCGTCATCGAAAGCGTCTTCAAGTTAGGAGATGCGCAACCTAGCGCCATCGCAACCGAGATAAGAGATTCATTAGTTGACAGGTAAGCACTGAGTTTTAGCAACAATTCAAAAATATATAAATAGTACACAATTGTTTGGACAACAGCTTAATTCAATGGAGGGGTGACTTTAATTTATGTTGAAAATTGTTATTAATAAAAAGAAATGTTGTAACTTTAAAATTAAACGTAATTTCAATAAATTAATACATTTTTACAGTTGTCCCAGGGATATTAGTGTCCCTTTTCAATAATATTTCTTACAAGGTGCTTAAAGAGTTGATCAACATCCTGGGTGATGAGATTATAAGAAATATTGGCCTAAATTGTTAGTTATAGCTCTGGGATATTGATTATTGTTGACTGTTTAGGCTGGTTCATACACTGAGCTACTTGGGTTCAGTTGTGTAAATCGAGTATGTTTTGATGAAACCACTTGCAGTACTGTTCGAGCCGACAATGCGTGTATTTTATTTCTAGAGTAAAAGAAAACCTTAAATCGTTTTATTTTCACAGCATGACATGAGTCTACCATATACGGTGTGATGATGGCTACCCACGGTGAACAAACAGTAGAGATTTGTACCACGACATGTGGGAGATGGTCTCAAATCTCGTAGAGAACAAAAAGGGATCGACACCAGTTGACGACACGAGCACTTTATACTATGTTTCTGTGTGTCAGCTTTACATGTGGAGCATCTCTACGACCAATTAATCATCCGATTCCCAAAGGTTTAAAACAGATAGCAATCTGCATCCATTTTGCAAAGCCTTTGATGGTGAAATGTGATTCTGTTTATAAATTTATTATAAAAACACAAATCATGTTGTTTTATTATAAGCACTTCTTATTTGCATTTTGATGTATCATAGCTCGCATAATACGTATTGTAAAATAGATGAAAAATCTTTCACCATCATCTATAAAAACCAAATTTAAAAATGACCTGTTGGGACAGTTAAAGGGCAACTCAAGTCTTCTAAGTTAACATTTACAGCAATTCATTGTAATTACATTTTCGGGAGATTACGTTTTAGGATATTTCCTCTCAAGCCTGTCAACCACTCTCTTATAAAGATAACTACCGTAACCTTCCCTTCATTGTATTTGTCAGATATGATCGATGGTCCAGTATGTGTTACGTCTCTTACACTACAGTAGAACTGTAATTGCTCTAGAAGAGATTCTGCTTTATATTTTTCTCACAAAGTTATCGTTGAGGTAAAATGTGTAATGACTATGAATGCCCGGTGTTGGTAAATATTGCACAGACCGTTGTAGATTTGTACAGTCTTCCGAAATGCAGAATTTTTTTGTTACTCCCCCAACCCCCCCCCACCCACATGTGGCCGACAGTGGTCAGTTGTAATGTCTGTCACATTGATAACGCTCTTTGCCTTGTACATCAAATCATGTGGGCTTTATTCCATATGTCGAAATAAATAAAGAAATAAACAGTTACTCTTGTTTAAACTTTGTTTTAATGAGTATTGTCTTAAAACATTGTTCTGTATTGTCAGAGATATCTCTAGCTGTAAATTAGTATGTGAGATACAGCGAACAACACTTCACTTGCGTAGCCAGTTTTCTGTGATATTGTCACTGGCATGATTCATTAGTAGGTAAGGGGAGAGGGGGATAGCTGGGGACAGGCACAGACTGGGATTCTACAAACGGGAGTGGTATTTAATTATTGTTTAGGGTGAACAGAGTCTATAAGGATTTAAGATAGGTGAGTTTTTGAGGTGGGGGGAGGTTGGGGGGGTGAGTGCGGCCCCTCTATTGAACACCTCTGGATGTTTGCTTTCAAACTTAATAATTTCCACAACTGTGGCTTTAGAAAAAATGAAAAGAAGGAAAGAGATGGTATATTGCATTTCTGATTTATTTCGCTATTTCCAAAGATTTTATTCAAACATAGATGATTTGTTTATAAACTATTTGGCAATTCTTTAAACCTTTTTATTTGAAAGAATTCGATAAACGCCCTAACCACACCTTTCTTCCCCCTTTTCCTGTTAATTTCAATTATTATACCACTAAAGTTATTGCTTTTTTTATTATAATAATACTTAATAAAGAAAATGCCACAATTATACACAAGTATTCATACAACGAACGATATGGGTAGACTGGTGTATCCTTCCACCTTCCTCTTAACCACTAAAGAATCTATTAAGTAATTTCCGGTAAATGTGGAACGTGAAGGTACGAAGAAAACGAAATACTTTGAAACATTTTTCTACCGTTGTGAAATATCTCTTTACATGGTAATCGTAATTGTATAACAATCTTTTGTGTCCTCAAGTTTCTCATGGTGACTTAAATTGAGCAAGAAAGTCTCTCTGACTTTCGATACCATTAATATATTAATCCGAGAGCATTGTTTTACAGATAACGAGGGGGGGGGTGTAACACCCCACCCCTTAGAAAAATTGCACTTTTTGTCCTGCCTGCATTCTTCAGAATTCAGTTCGTCTTTACTCGTAAACTGAATCATTAATATAATTTCATCCTAGAATTATTATTACTTACTCGTTATTACAAACCCTCTGGTTACATAAATATTAACTAGCTGCATGAAATTGAAAACAAAATCCCACCACCTTTTTCTATTAAAATTTTTCATCATTAAATTATTTAAACGCCTGAAGATTAAGAAGTCCGAGTTCATAGTCGATAGTCGTTTTTTTATTCGGGAGTTTCATTTTCTTCACAAACGAAGTCAGGTTCAATTTTTTCTGAAAGTACAAGAAAGATAATGTATCTGGGTATTAAAATTTGACACAAATTCATAGAAACTAATAAACGGAATACGACCACATACTGGAGAGATAACGGTTATCTGTCCCCGGACCGGTAATGTGAGGGGTCCTCACCCTCTCTCCCACACCACCCATCAACCCCTGTGCCTCCTTAGACTTAAATTGAACCCAAATCTGCCTATATTTAAGGAGTGATTAATTTCTAACTCTCGGTTGTAATTGCAAAGGTCAGTATGAAGAAACGCAAAAATTCAAAGCAGAAAGAAATTAATTAATATGGGATTTACGATATTGGGCATGATTGAGCGTATATGACATGAGTGTCAACCCCCCCCCCCCCCCTCTCTCTCTCTTTTTGTTTTCCTGCGTAAAAGTAAGTGGGCCCGACAGGGGCGTAGCGGGGAATTTGCCAACGGAGGGGCGAAGTATGTAGGCAAACTATCTAAGCGTAGCGCCACTATGAGTTGGCGCGAAGCTTACAAGAAAATTTTGGCCGAAAATGCCTCCCAGATCGCTGGAAATGGCACTTCCCAGGCCTTGTAAGTTGCATCTAAGCATTTTTTTTTAAATTACTAGCGATATCATAACAAAATACAAAAATATGCTCGGGGGGCGGTGCCCCTTCGCCCCCCCCCCCTTGGCTACGCGCATGGGCCTGTCGCTTTGATCCTAGCAGGATCTCCAGAGGCTGAATGACAAGTAACAGAAACTACAAGGGACAAAATACAAGCACAGAATACAGTTTTGTTTCTTCACAGTTTACTATCTTATACACGCCTATAGTTAGATTATTGGATCAAAACTTTTAGGTAAGCGTGCTGAATGTCTGACTTTATGACGGGGAATGGAGGGGGTGGGGGGTGGGCATGAAGGCACTAGTCACCTACTGCTCTGGGGAATCTGATCTGTCCCATTGGTCACTGAACGATAATGTCCGACCGGTCATGGCGCGCCCCTGCTACCACGTGACCATATACAAAGCGTAGTAAGCAAGGGCGTAGGAACCGGGGGCTGGGGGCGCCAGCCCCCCCCCCCC
>JAIPMN010044204.1:0-10711 GCA_020650975.1 Apostichopus californicus | reverse complement strand
TAACGGCACAATTTATATGACATTGAAGCTAAGTAGCACACAGCTGCACACTTTAATATGCCTACTATAGTTTGATTTGTATCAAGACCGGCGGTGGGAAAACATAACTATTACAGTCTCACAGACTATAACCACCTGAACTTTGCATAGCAATTATCCAAGTTATGAAATAAATTGTTTACAACAAGCTACAGTATTGGCAAATATGCAATTTTCTACACATATACAAAATTTAACACTACGTGGATCTTTACTTTTGACATTATTTGCATCATACGATATATAATTACATAATTTTACATAGTACATTGATGCTACGTCCATGACATTTCGCAGAATCATTATCTTGAAAAGGAAGTTGTCTAAAATACAAGTCTATTCCCTCATTCATTTGTGATTTGAAAAGTGCATGCCTCAAAGACTAGACTACTAAGTACATCAGTTTAATAAGGTGAAAGGTGAACTGATCTGATTGGAAAGTGCATCCCGATCCACAAATCGGTGTTAATTGTATCCACATAGTAACAAAATGCAAACAGCTGTCGTAAGACTTGTAAAAGTACAATCAGGAGAGACCAGTGCAGAGAATTAACTACAGTGTACGATAAATTTACATGAGATCCCTATGGTATCGTCAACAAATCGCCATTTGCATAATTTCGGACTTGAAGTCCATTTGCATAATTTCGGATTTGAAGGCAGTTTGGTTTTACAAGGCTATAAAGCAGCGTCTGATATATGCAGTACATATGTTTCCAAGAATTTAGGCACACTTGGCTAATATTGTAGCCTTTTGAAGCTAGTTGGCTATCTAATTAACAGTCATTGTTCATTTCGTTTGTTGGCTTTTTCTACACTTTCTTGAAAACAGTTTTAGATGAGAAACTGGATTAATCACTGATGAATATGGCCCACTTTATTTTAAGACGTACAGCCCAGGCTCGATTTCACAGATGTTAGGGTGCTAGGTTTTTTTTGCGTCAGGATGCCATGTTCTATATGGACTGGACCATAGCAGTGGTTGCATTTCCTATGGCCGGGTTGGTTTTGAGACCTAGCTTTTTGATTCACATAGCAAGATGCCCTTAATAATTGCCTGTGGTTTCTCCCACATGCACATGTCACTGCTTGTCAGTAGTGTTGTCATAATAGTTCACAAAATATCATGATTAATCAAGTCATTTTATGAATTTATAAAGAGTGTTTTACGAAAAATTAAAAAGGTTGGATTCATGCTAAAATTACATGTGAATAATAGTAACATGATAGAAGTGTCTTGATATTATATTTCCATGGTGAATATCCTGGAAAACTGATACAATTAGCTATTTTAAAAGACATTATCCGATCTTTTAACAGCAGTCATTTCTATATTTGGTACATGGATTGAGATTGTCAATCATCCACTGGATTAACTCATGCTGACGTGTCGATCTGGACAAGATTTGCATATATTTGTTCAGTTCTAATTATTTTTTTTTTATACATGTATTAAAATATAAAGACTATAAGTGCGATAGAGATGTATGTTTTAGGTAATGTAAAGTCATTTTAGTTCTTTTATATTTTTTCTTTGCTGATATCGCAGCATGAGCTTATAATGTGTCCCGTCAAAACCATGGTAGCTGTTTCATTGTAATGGACCACATGCATGTAATCAAAATCTTGGTTTTTAACGGATCATTTCTTTTTATTATAACTATACCGTGAGCTGCAAGCAGTTATGCCTGGGCTTGTTACAAACTGTGCACTGCAGTGCATAAAGAAGATTAGAGTAAAGAAGAAAGCTGTATTATGCATAATTGGTCCCATTATCCCATAGATTATTTATTCTTATAGTTAAAGAGGTTAATTCTTTGCTGCTCTTAATAATTTTACTTTTGTTGCCTTCAGTCAGTTTGCCATTGTTCAATGACTTGTCGTAGTTCAATGTAGAATGGATTGAATACCCTTGGTTGTAACATCTATTGATTGTACGCCGTATACAAATCAAATTTGTCATTAATAACTCATTTAGCTATGGCAAACAGAATCACAGGTGCCTGGGATTTATTTGAATTTAGCGATCTTAAAATAACTGGATAGTACTGTCTCCATTTAGTAAACTTTCTCTTATACCTGTACTATTTCTCCGTCAACCCCCCTCCCCCCTCCCCATTCACTCCCCCAAAATTATAACTGTTTATCTGCAATTTTTGATTCCTTGCCAGAGGTGAAAGGAATCAATCTATGTGCAAGAGTCCATGTACCTGAAGCTTCAGTTAGTACCATTATGTTGATAGGGGTAATGCACGATGGCTTTGAATAGAAAAAGAAAATACATCCAAAATGAAAGTAAATGGTTGTGCCTCAGATGACATATAAGGAACACATATTTTTTTATGAATTTTGAGATAAAGTTCTCATTCGATTACTCAGAATTGTATATAACATGCCAATCTTACGCATTATGAGTTGAACCCCTGCGAAAATCTTATGCAGTAGAGGTAGGACCCTTGCAATGTCATCTGCGAACTAATCAGGTCACACATCAGGAGTATATATATGCATGCTAAATTCTTCAATACCGCCCTCATTTCCCTTTGGGGAATCATTTCATTCTGATGTTTGGATTATTTTCCTTTCTCTAAATGTCTTTTTTTATAAATACATATATTTATTTTTATGGGAGAGTGTTTTTTTATTCACATGCTTTAACTTCTGACGATTTGAGCACGTCCTTCTACACACACTATCTAGGGAAACTTAACTCTTGGAATCATGGAATTGGGGGAGAAAGTTTTGTCGCCACACCAACGACAATTTATGACCTTATGGGTGTCTCAGGGGGAATTAGGGGGGTTTATCTTGCCTAGGGATATGCTGAGCAATGTGGTCAGAGAAATCACAAGATTGTGATCTTTATCAAATATGAGGACAGAGTATTGAACATATGGAAGAGTAATATTCTGGATCTTAACACCAATGAATGAAAGACAAGTAGATATTTATAGCATCAGAAAATTGATACATCAAGATGTCTTGTAAGGTCAAGAGGACCTGCATATCTTCATTTCAAACATGACTCTAAGTTATTATCGTGGCTGTCGGTCGTCTCGTCCTCGTCATCGTATGATGCAAACTACGTCTTTGCATAGAGGTTACAACTAATGTACCATTCGATACGTTAAAATAATGTATTCTGCCGCTAAAGTGTATACCGTACAATGGAATGATAAAAGTTGATATAATCCATGAAACTTGCTTCTTGTAAAAGAGCTCCTGAAATGTACATAATATTAATTCCATTCTTTAAATCAATCAGCCAGCTGTTCCTCACAATTGTAACAGAACAATCAGTAGGGAAATATATAACATGTTTACATTTCATTCCATTTTGTTTTTTAATTTATTCTTCTTATATAATTTTGAGCTAAACAGTTTGCTGCAGTGTGCTACAGCTGTTTATAGAGTTAAATGGCATAGTGACAGTACCTTTAAAAATGTGGGGAAAAAATGTAATTATAGCTTTTTAGGATCTAGCCAATTTCTAAGTTCACACAATTCAATACTGTAGGATTGTCAGGGCCATCCCCTCTGCAGGTACGTAGCCACAGGGACACTGTGACATCTGCCCCCCCCCCAAAAATTTTTTTTTTAAAAATTCCTTCCAAATTTCTAACTGCATAAAAAAAGATAAGGTCATATACACGGATAAAACTCTTATCCCATTAAACCAATAAACTACCCAAACTACTGCCCAGTTTTATCAGTTTTATGGCCTAGTCCTTCCATAGCCAAATTGTTTGCATCATTTGGCATCTAAGCCCCTTTGAGATAAGCAAGGGACACCCCTCCCCTTAGACCCCTCCCACAAGACGGTGACCCTCCTGCTTTGACCTGTCCCCCCAGATAGGTTACTCTGGCTAAATAGTTAACCACATTTGGTACTGAACCTTGCTGTTACCTCAGGGAATATGGTTATATTGTTTAATTCAAAGCACAGTTAATATTTTTTTCAAACTTGCTCATGCGCATACATCCATATTGATCTAGAATCATACACAAATTAGATATCCATAAAAGAGGAGAGCTGAACTGGAAATTGTTAGATGTCACTTGGAAGATTTTGTCATGTTCATGACTCATAAAGGTAAATGTCACCATTCATTGCAGACTTAATCTGTTATTCCATGTACTGTAGTTGATACTCGTCTTCTAGAAGTTAATTGCTTGTAAAATATTCATGTGTTTATAATACATATATGATTAAGGGACTTTCATGAGTCCATCTCCTTATCAGTTTGAACTAGAAGAAAAGATGTTGGCAGAAATTAATTTGATAACTGTATCAAATAGATCGATGGAACTTAAAATTTGAGAAAATTTTAAAGATGCAGTGAGCCGTCATATAGGAGTACGTCTGGGGCTAATGGTTCAATTCAATTCTGTGTAAAATTCCTTGTTTAAATCTCTCTCACTCTCTCGCTGATTGGATTAATGTTTAGATACATTCACATGTCACTGATCACTACAGTTAGTGATACCAAAGTATGGCAGATGCTATTAAAAGTCAGCAGTCCTGCCAAGCCTATACTTGTACGAGAGATAGATAGCTGACAATGAGTCTATCTATATTACATTGCTTAAAAATACATATCACCCAAACACTTTAGTAATACTATATTTTTAATTGAGTTGCAGTACTTTTCATTAATTATTATTATTTGTTAATTTTGCAAACACTCTAAGTTAGCAACATGCGTACGCCATCCACTGTAGATGAATGCACTTCGGTACTGTATAACAAACAGTATGAACGAATAATAACAATGCACATCCTAATTGATTTCTACGTGATAAATATTTGGTTTGCCTATCATAATACCTGTCTCCTCATTACTGATGCACTTTACATATGGTAGTTTTATCTATAGCCTATACCGTGTCAATTCGGCGGCATGTACGTTTACAAAGTGTGATTTTAATTGGAATTTTAATCTTAATATGCTAGCCATATTCAAAGAAGAAGGAAACTTTGGAATGCTTATTATTATGTTTCTATTCCTGTTATGTTTCATTTTATTTATTTATTTGTTTTCTCACAACATTCAGGTGATAATATATTCTTCAAGATTTTCAGCTTTAAAACAATTGCTACAATCTCTAGGGTAATTTGGCCCGCCAGTGATTTTTTTGCGGCCTGTGAGATGTCTCAAGAAAAAGAAAAAAAATCAATCTATTTTACATCATCACAAAACACGAGCTAGCCGCTTAGAATTTATCAGCACTAATGATGCTGTCAGGTAGGCATATTATCCCCATTAATTATCAACTGTACTGTATTGACATTATGTTTATGTGAATACAGATTAAGTACACACACCTATTACTTGAAAGTCCTCGGGATCAATGGTTGAAATCAACAGCAGGGCGTCGGTTAGGTGCAGCCCAGACAATTTTTCACTCCTTATATCTGGCCCATTCATTCAAAAAGGTTACCCACCCCTGCTGTAACTCCGTTTAAACAGCACAGGCTCTGATGGATATCAAGTACTAAATTGTGTCCTGTTAGAATTAGTCTATCCGTCCACATTCAGTTATTCTGTTCACATTCTGTGAAGTGTCCAAACAATAAACCCCAACAATAAAAGTGGATGCACTATGGTTGACATAATGCAATGTGCACCATATTCTCCTAATCCATGAAATATTACAAAATTGCACTGTTTGTCTAATAACATCGACCCTTCATTTACATTAGAGTAAGATCTTCAATTTTATTACTTTTAATAAGAAATATCCATATTTGTGAGAAAGTTAAGAAAAAATATATTCTTGCCCTATCAACTAAGATTCAGCTATAGAACAAAAAAGAACTGGGGAAAAAACAGAAAATGAAAAAGGTGAGGCCGTACTTCCAGATGAACTTTTTTTTGTGATTTTCATCATTAATGTTTATTTGTCTGATTTTATAAATACATTAATTGAATCAGCGACCCTAAACTTCCTCTATATTTCTGTTCACTTTAATTATTATCCCAGTCAGACTTTATATAATTTCTCTCATGACCTGTAAATCCTCTTTCACTGAGGATGGTTGAACTTTTTTTTGTGATTTTCATCATTAATGTTTATTTGTCTGATTTTATAAATACATTAATTGAATCAGCGACCCTAAACTTCCTCTATGTTCACTTTAATTATCATCCCAGTCAGACATTATATAGTTTCTCTCATGACCTGTAAATCCTCTTTCACTGAGGATGGTTGTTGAACTTTTGTACCCTCTGGTTGGGTCATCATCGTTATCTCTAATTAACTTGTCAGTGATTTACTGTCCAGGAGGACACAAAAGTTTGTAAACAGTTGGTTATATTGTCTTAGTTCCGAGATTAATCTGTCTCTCTTACTTTGCTGCTTCGACCGACGACGGCAGTACGAACAGGAAATTCTCAAAAGCAGTGACCTCGTAAAAAGTGGAGCATATGCATGCTCACCCATTTTCAATTATTATTATTATGATTTTAATTTATTTAATTTATTTTTTTGTGCGTGTAATTTTCCAACCAGACATTATATGCAGCTTAATAAGATTTGCAAAATGTGATAAATAGACGTTTGCTGAATTTGAGATCGTTGAAATTGGAGACAAGATTTATTTTGCCTTTTCATTTTACACATATTTTTTTTTCTCTCCAACTCAAAAGTTCTATTAGGGTTTATAGATGGTATATATGCAAGGGGGGAAATATATAGGAGACAGATATTAACAACACAATCAAAGAAATTCAATTAATTACGGGTGGAAAGACCTCATAAAGTCTGGAGACACTTTCATATCTAGGCTTTAGTTTGTCTGTTGAAATGGATATCTTGTTTTTGCTTAATTGATCGTATATGGATTGGATATTAAATCTTTGGAAAAGAATATGGCTGGGAAAGAGATGTTTAATATAAGAATAAAAAAAGGAGAAGGGGATAGACTTGTAGATATCCTTGGAAGAGGAAGTTCCCAAAATAAGTTGGTGTACATCAAATTGTTCTGTTCCATATACAGTATGGTATGTTATCAAATTATGAGTAGAATCGTTTTTGTCACAAAAGATACAAAATATAACTTTAAGAATTGATAATTTACCTCAGTCGGTATGTTTTGAAGAAGAAAACTGCTCAAATATTGGAGCTGATTAATTAAGTGAGCAGATCAGGTTGACACTCTGGTTATGAATTAGTGTATATGATTGGGCATATAATATCAATGAATTAAATCGCTTTGATTATCCTTGTTCTACTACTGTATGTAGGATTAACTTAAAATTGATAAAAGGCAACTTAAAAGAAACTTACCCATGAATGTCAAGAATTTATATAAAAGGTATACACCAGAAAAAAATTTGTGATTTTTTTTGTATGATTTTTTACTAAATTTTGTTCTGGTCAAGTTAAACGCATGACCTGCCACCATCAATTAATCATATTGCTAATCCAGTTAGCCTTTATAGAACCTCCACCCCTCAAGGCAGTATGGGTGGATTGCTCAAAGAAAGGTCAATGAATTGCTAATTTGGGCAAAGGAAAGGCTCTTGCAAGAGTTGTAGTCTTCAGAATGTACTTGCATTTAATAAAATCGAAAGCTCAAGGTAATGTTACAGCTTTTGATCGGTGTGAAGACAACAGGGAAGTGATCATTATCTGGTTTGAATCAAAGTTTTGACTATTGTGGGCTTATATATATAAGATGTAAAGATTAACTAGTTTTCGATGTCATTTGAGAACTTTTGAGGGAAAAAAAAGAAGCAAAAATATAAAAAACAAGTCAGAAGAATGTATGAAGTGAAGGCCATAGACATTTGATGAAAAAAATACTTTTACAGAGAAAAGACTAAAGATTGGGAAAAAAGGTTTACGATGCACATTTTATATTATGTGTTTAAATTCACAAAACCCTCAAAATACTTCATCAGTTCAACATATTCAGTGACTGTATAGTCTCGCTCATTATTGGGTGAGGAATATTTTCACGAATCAAATGACAAATAAACATCAATCATTCTGTTTTGACATTGCATACAAATCATATGAAAATGACATGTTGCTTTCTATTTATGGAGAAAACAACATCATTTTCTTTTTCCATCTAAAGAAAGCTGTAAATCTGAAAGAAATGGAAGGAAAACACATAGTTTTGTGTAAATAACTCTGTTTGTTACTTGTCCACTGACAAGTAAACAGGTTTACTTGAATTGAATTCACCACAGTTTTATTATGTTTGATTTTCAAGTCTCTTAGAAGCCATCTTTTGTCAGGTTTAAGCCTTTTTCAATACGTCTTATTGGGCCCTAGAGATTAGACGGAAAGAAAGATTCATACATGAATATTAAATTTGCTGTCCCATTCATCATTTTTTGTTTCCAATTGGGTTGCTCCTATTGTAGTGACTGCTATTGCCATGTCATTAAATGGGGGCAACCAGGCATTTTCTGTAACATCTTGTCAATTTCTCATCTGTGAAGAAAAAGAATAAAAAAAAATCGGCTTTGATTCGTACATGTAAAAGTGGAAGCAGTTGTTTGATCATGCTTTTTATAGGCTTTTACAAAATGAACTGGAGCTATAAAAGAAAATTAATAAAAAAGAAAAAAAAAAAGAGTCGCTTCTTGAAGATTTTCGTTTTTAGACAGTCAGTAAAGATGATGGTGATAAAGTCAGAATGAGTTCACCAATAGAAATTCTGGGATTCGAATCGTTGAGTGAATTAACGTCTGTTGAATCTGTTGTATCCAAAATAAAAAGGCCAGATCGGTTTATTGTGTGCCCTTGGTTTTATAATAAATCTTCTTTGCTGATAGGTCGATTGTTTGTATCGGATGTGAACGCACATCGATAAAAATCATCTTCTTCTCTTCGTTTCTATTGGTCTCCTCTCTATCATTCTTGGATATACAGTATATTTTGTCAGTAACTTTCAAATAAGCATCTAGGGTAGAGTTTGTTGTTTTGTATGCTATTCTATAAACAGTTTATGTTCCCAGAGGAGGCTGAGTTGTTTTGACAATTGCATGTGATGAAAACATACTTGTAACATTGAAAAGGAAGATTTGTATCGTTGGGTCATAGAAATGCTCAGTCCAAAAGAATTAAACAAGATAAAACCCTCTGTAAAAGGTAGTCAGGTGCCATACTTGCCACATAGCACCCCCTCCCCCACCCCCCCCCATCTTGGAGAGTCTAGTACTTGCATCTTGGAACAGGTCAAAGTTCATTTTGTGAGCATGCATGCATAATCTCATAAAGTACAACTTGGCTTATATAAGAGGACAGAAATCCAACCATCAGCTTTAGCTTATCTATCAGAGATTTATAAAGAAGGATAACTCCCCCAAAAACAGCTGAAGAACGATGATTTTGTTCCGTTTTGTTGGGGATATCACTGTCTAGAGTTAATGTCTGGGAGATGCCATTTTGTAAGTCAGTGATGTCATATATATTAACACTAGGATCTGAAAACCATTTTTTTTTTTTTCTTTCTTTCTTTCTTTGCATTACGATATTTTCAAGGTGAAGTGTTAACAATGTTGACAATGAAAACCAATGTCACGTACCACTGAAGGTCATGTTAAAACTAATCAATATTTTAAGTTCAGGTTTTTCAACCCATCTCCATTATAGAAAATAATCATTTGAAATTACAATCAAGAAATTGAAAATAAATTAGAGCACATGTGGCTTGATGATTTCATCTTTAGACTTGATCAAGTCTCCAGCCTGGCGTGTATTATTGGTAATGCAAATGGGATAAACAAAATTCTTAGCTGTTTGGTAGGGGGGTGGGGGATGGGAGGTTGTTGTGACAATTATCTCTATCACAATAGACCAATCATGGCATTTGGGCCTGTGTCTGACCTTTATGTTTCTACTGTATGTTTTACAGAGATTAATTTATCCAGAATTGTATAGCAAAATGCTATAGATGCAAAATGGTCAGACTGTGTTTCAAGTGCAAAGGTATACAGTATTGCAGTAATTTGGTTCACAACAGTAATCATAGTATTTATAAGACAACATTTCCCGAGCCTTCAAAATTGCTACACAAAACTTGAACACTAAATTATTCCTAGCTGTTCGATGTCCCATTGTTTTTTTGGGGGTTTTGTTTTGTGGAATATGTCAATTAAGAGCCTATAAACAAAAAGTCTGAGTTACATTACCTATTGATTTATGGATTAGGGAAGCTGAATTATCTGTTTTGGTAGACTGTGCTTTGACTCTTAATGTGGCAGCTTGAGGTGTGACATTGGGTGAAATGTCTATGTCTGTTTTGTGTTTTGTTTCTCTGCCCAAATTAGTTTCCACATGTAACAACTTTGGTAACCCCCCCCCCCCCAATCAGCAGCTACATGATGAAACCTCCAATTAATTTTCTGTTGAAGCGTAACGTAGTGTTCCTTTATACAACTGCCAGGGAATCAGCTTGTTTGCTTACTAGCTATTTTCATTAATGATCATCACCTTTATTTATCCACCAGGTTGCGAGCTTTTTTCTTCTTCTGCACAGTTGAAACTATTTCAAGCTTATTTCAAGCCTCATAAACTTAATTTGTGTAGTCAAATTTAGCCATTGTATTATATTAGCTTATCGATCCAGCTGACCCCCTCTATCTTACATAAATCTGTGAATTAAGCAAACCGTTCATTATTTATGGTATAAATATATACCTATATATATATA
>JAIPMN010044200.1:0-22294 GCA_020650975.1 Apostichopus californicus | reverse complement strand
TAGACTCGCCATTCTACCGCACTAGACTCGCCATTCTACCGCACTAGACTCGCCATTCTACCGCACTAGACTCGCCATTCTATCGCACTAGACTCGCCATTCTATCGCACTAGACTCGCCATTCTACCGCACTAGACTCGCCATTCTACCGCACTAGACTCGCCATTCTATCGCACTAGCCTCGCCATTCTATCGCACTAGACTCGCCATTCTACCGCACTAGACTCACCATTCTACCGCACTAGACTCACCATTCTACCGCACTAGACTCACCATTCTACCGCACTAGACTCACCATTCTACCACATTAGACTCACCATTCTATCTTCTATCCAGCCAGTGAGGTCAAAGTCTAAGGTGCCTCCCAGCTCAGTTGTCAGCTGTGATGGGTCAATGCGTGCATGCAGTTCTTGAACAGAATCCAACAAGATGACCTGAATGAAAAATAGGAGTTTTATTAAATACAGTCAAGTAAAATACCTTCATGAAAATAGATAACTTAGCCCTAGAATGATCATAAAACTTACAAACATGTGTTAATGTAAGTGGGCCTGACGTTTCGATCGTAGCTGCATGACAAATAACAGAAAGTAGAAGGGACAAAATACAAGCACAGAATACAGATAGGTTAAATTAACCTATCTGTAATTGGTGCTTTTATTTTGTCCCTTGTATTTTCTGTTACTTGTCATTCAGCCTCTGAAGAAGATCCTGCTAGGATCGAAACATCAGGCCAACTTACTTCTACTCTTACTTCTACTCCTACACAGGCTCTTAAGTGGATAAGCAGTTTTGCTGACAGTTTGTGTTTTATTTTAACTTACAAACATAGCAGAATTCACTTAAACGATTATGTCTATGAATGATAACTGATAAAACATATGTATACATTTGTAAAGTTTATTTAGCATCACTAACAATACCCACTAGATAACGTTGAAGAATAGTTCATGTTACTAACTCAAAACACATCTGTAATCCTGAATGGTTTAGAACATAGTTCTACCATTGCAGAATATATCATTTATACTAAAGATTATATCTTAGAATGTGACAGAATAAACATGTCATGTGATCAAGTTTATTCGCTTCAGCAGGGTTTAAGCTATTAGAATTGCTGGTCAGGATAATTAATAGGATTCAAGACTATTCTATGTTACTATCAGAAGCTCTTTACCTCTTGCTTAGTTTCAATCCCAAACAAAGCATATTTCTAGAATCAACAAGAAAATAACAAAAACAATTGAGCCACACTACAATCTATAATAGACCTATGCTTCCTAACAAGTCCAGACTGAATGACTTGCAAGGGATGTCTAAAATAATACGGAAAGGTTTCGCTGACATCATGCCAATAAGATATAGTGGCACCTCTTACACAAACAACTCTTATTATAGAAAGGGCAACAATTTGAACTATGAAAATGTCGATATGAAGGGTGTAAACTATTAGGTAGATTTGCACAACTTTAAACATGGCGACTATATAATCCAGTCTTTCAATTTCAACCCACAATGACGCTGTCATTATCCAAAGAGGAAACCACCTTTTGTGGGCACTAAACTTCCTAACCTGCTCCTTGACTGAACTGCAAAACCACAACTTAACAACGTATTTTACCTAGACATGATATTGCAATACTATTTAAAAGTAACAAAAGCTACGAACCTATTTCTTTATAATCAATAAACAGGAAAATCATTCAACTGTACTTATCTACTTATGAAATTATTTATCGTCAAAAGGGCTCTGAAGTGCAAAATCATAGGAATAGACATGGCAAAGACCAGTGTGACAGCTAGCTTTATTGGTATTTCTCACACATACATACACATTAGTACAGGAGGAAGCACAATACTATATTATTATATATCTACAATACCTTACTCATTAACCCCCACCCACCCACCCCTCCAACCCACCCCTCCCCTATGAAATAACGTAAGCTACTCAGCATCAAGCCCCTATCAGAACCTCTTATGGTCCTTCGGCGAGCACAAAAAATATTAAAATAAAATGTTAACATTTCTTTTCATGTGAACAAACTTTTCCTTCACTAATATCACTGTGGCTGTTGTACATATGTCAAATATACAGGCAAATGCTATGATATTCCTAAATTTCATCATATTTAATATAATTATATTTATTAATATATATATAAATTATTAAACTGACAGGAGCCTATATAATATTATATGAACTACAGTCATATTGTCTACCTCGATAAAGAAACCTCCAGGCCTATTTCTCTCTATTAAACCACTCAATGAAGGTAATAAAGTAATTAAACGTTATATTTCAGGCCACATATCAAACAACATTTAAGTTTTATATGTTTTGTCAGAATTAAATCCGGATTACCGGATTAAAAACTAGCTCCTGTTTAGGTTATTATTTCGGACTCAAAGAGGAGGTTTAGACTAATTAAAGACCAGATGTCCCTCGTCCTATTACCTACCTTTTGAGTGCATAGTCGTAACTAACGTCCGTACACATAAAAATCCTTTACACTATACTTCAAGTCAGGACTAAACATCTTCAAAAATATTCAGGAACCTCAGTGAAGTGTTTTTTGGTGTTTTTTTAAGCAATAACTTATAAATCCCTTAAAATCCAGCAGTGAATCGAATCTGCCAGATGAACCGTAATCTTCCGCAAACGAGAAAGAATAAAAGAGGGTGCTCCCTTCGACCGAAAAACTATTAAATTATTTTACGGAGGAATGTTCCTAGAAGACAATAGATGACATTAAATTGAGCTTCAAAGCTCATATCTTGTGTAAAGGTACTATAGTCGAAAGACTACAGTGTGACTACATGACTCAAAGAATAACAGCCAGAGAATCGTTGAATCTAGGAGTCTGAATGGCAGGAAGGCTCCTATTACGTACAAAGAGGAAACCTTGATTTGAAGTGAAGGGGAAGTCTCCTGCTACTGCGCCCCCTTATGTTAGACTGTTGACAACTTGTGATTAATCAACCAGCCCCGGTTTTTCCTTTTGTCAAATTGGTCGGGACGATTCTCTGCCAAGTCGTTACAGCTTTCGGAGAGTACTGTGTGAATTTCCACCTCGAGGGCGATGCTCTAATGTGGTAATTGGCTTACGTATTGCTCATTGTCATCTTACATCCTGTGTTGGTTTTAGATTTAGAAGAGCTTCCACAGCTTAAAGAGTAAAATCTTTATCGGGTGAAAAATAAATATATGGTATTCTGGATGGACAGATACATCGACTAAAAAGGACATATCCATACGTCATTGCCCACTTGAAAATAAAATTTGGTTGTTTGTTGACACAAAAGTCACAAGAAAGAACGCAATCTTTTGTGAATAAATTCGTCTCTGTAGTATATTGTTTTTTGAAGTAGCATTCAGTGGTATTCAATGATACACTATAACCAATTGCTACCATGTTAACACAAACTCACATCCCAGCCTCAAAGTTATAACACCAGTAAGTAAACAACTACCAAAACTGGTCCTCTGTATAATTTCTGATCCTGGAAATGTTTCATAAGCTTGACTATAATGTTTCATTTCATACAATCAATTACTTGAATCAAAACTTTTCAAATTTTTCAATTTGCTATTTGTATGCCATTACCATGCACTGGTATGAGAAAGTGTCTGGGCAACAAAATATTGCAGAACAGTTCATCGTCTAGTCAATCACTCATCAAAATTCACTTGGCTGAAACTTTGATGAGGTTGTCTTAAGTTTGATCAACTGCAATCTTATTTTGAGTAATATTCACAATTGTTGGTGAATATTCAATACCATTGGTAAATATTTAATACTGTTGGTGAATATTCAATACCGTTGATGAATATTCAATACCATTCGTGAATATTCAATATTTTTGGTGAATATTCAATACCTTTGGTGAATATTCAATACCGTTGTTGAATATTCACTACCGTTGGTGAACATTCATTACCGTTGGTTGAATGTGTTGACCGAATTCCAGACACTGCTTAAAATATTACAACCACATTGATCTTCTAATGAAAAGGTGGGTAAAAAAATTCTACAACATACTTAGGTAAATAACATACACGAAAATACTCACAGTAAATTTAAAGTCATCTTTAAAATTCTTGAATCTGTAGTCTGCTAATTGTTTCTGTAAGAATCCTTTTGGCTTGATGACAAACACACATTGTATAACTCCAGGAAAGTAACCCTGCTAGAAAGAAAAGAGATGCAAGTAACTCGAACCACATGAATATCACTTGTGGACATTTCAAGTCAACACAACATATAAACTTTACCTTAATTACCATCCAATTGCTTCCCCTCGACCCAGAGAAAGCTTAACATCAGAAATAATTTAGTCTCTTAGAAGAGGAAATAAGTTGGTAATAAAAAGGTATATATTGTCATGGCAAAATTTATATCTGTGGGAGAAGGTCGAATCCCTTCACCTCTTCAACTATCTATTAAAATGTCACTTTAAAGCAGGACACTGCATACAACTTTCAAATTGTATAAACTATTAACATTATAAGTTTGAAAGTTTTGAAATATTAAGATTTGTAAGATGAAATATTCATTTAAGCTGTAATAGGTTGAGAAAAACATATAATCGTTAATCTGCACTATGACATAAAAAGACATGAACACATTAATGATTACAATTATTACAAAGTTGAAGGTTTACAGTCTTGTAAGAAGGACCATGGCCTATGCACACACAGCTTTATACACACACACACACACCAAAGTGTGTACAATTCAAACAGTCACTTCCTTGGCACTGTGTTGTGCACATCTATACATCCCCTGCGGGACATCCCATAGGGTGCATGTCCCCATAGGGTGCATGTCCCCATAGGGTGCATGTCCCCATAGGGTGCATGTCCCCATAGGCTGCATGTCCACATAGGGGGCATGTCCCCAAAGGGTGCATGTCCCCATAGGGTGCATGTCCCCATAGGGTGCATGTCCCCATAGGGTACATGTCCCCATAGGGTGCATGTCCACATAGGGGGCATGTCCCCATAGGGTGCATGTCCCCATAGGGTGCGTGTCCCCAAAGGGTGCATCCACAATCTAGCACACACAACGTATTTACAAGTTTCCTCTCCATTTATAAAAGATATGCTATTTTAAGAAGTCTACATAGTTTTTGTACAGACGAGATGAATTTGAAGAAAACAGCTTTAACAAACTCTTGGTGGCATCATTTTGCAACTCTGTTATATCGCATGCCACGAAGGTCTGCAATGTTTTAGTTTTTCCTCACATTTCCTATTCATATTTTCTATGATTTCTTTCTGCTGCTTAATTGACAGACGTTATCTCTATCATATAAAGATGGTAGTCCTGGGTCTCTCCTACTTTAAACCTCAATCAATTAGGTCCATGAGTCCATTGCCTTTATTGAACCCTCCCCTCCCCCCCCGGCCCCCCCCCCCAACAAAATGGTTATAAATTCCATATTAGTTATATCCTTTTTACATCATATTATAATTCAAGGAAGTCATTTACTTCAGATCTATCCTCTAAGACATCCTGAACACCGACTAATGTTTGCATTGGATATTTAATGTTTGCCATCACCAAGCAGCAATTAATGTCACTGGAATTCACACCTGAGACACTTGTATGAGTTCAAACAAATTGATAACATCCTGCTTCTTGGTATTATCCTAGCCTGAGAAACTGATTCTCTGTTTTGTCATCTGGTCTCAATGTGATCTCATATCCTGCTGGATGTTCAGGACTGGGAGTCAGTAGTACAGGTATTAAACATTATATTATACCCTCATAGTAACCCCAAAAGTAAGGACCCTCATAGTAACCCCAGAAGTAGAAGACCCTGGAATAGGTCAGTGCAGGCACAGAATGACAATATTATCAACATTTGTAAGCTAGGTTGACTTTATTGCATAGATAGAACAGAGACGAATCAGAGAGAAAGTAAATCTCAACTCCCTCCCTCCCTCCATAGGAACAAATGCTAGAATTAAATCACTAATTTGCCCTCCCACTCGGTCCCAACCCCACCCCCCTACTCTGTCCCAACCCCCCTACTCTGTATCAACCCCTCCCACTCTGTATAAACCCATTCCACTCTGTCTTAACCCCTCCCACTCTGTCCCAGCCCTCCCACTCTGTCCCAGCCCCTCCCATTCTGTCCCAGCCCCTCCAACAATCCCATTTCTCATCATTTCTACACTCACATTGTGTCTACTGTGCTTTCTTAGAACTATTAATAATTGTTATATTAATAATTAATACTTACTGCTATTCTGATCAGAGTGCTCTTTAATCCTGCCCAGTTGTCGTCTCTTCTGTCGATGACGATGGCGAACCCTTTCTTGCAATCTAAACGACTAAGGAAGTTTCAGAGGAATAACAAGAGGGGGAAAAAAATTACTTATTTTCCATCATTTCATAACTGTCCTAAATATCACACACAAAACATCAATGAAACGGAAAGGGGTCAGATATTCCGCAAGCCTAAATAATTATAGATTCTTAAAGATGGCATGCTGTGAAAGGTTTTAATGCACAACGCTGTTATGGGATTATTTCTTGCAGGATGGAAGTGTTTTTGTCTGCACGTAGCCAAAACTTACATGTCTGACATTAAACGTTGAAGTCGGAAGTGACAAATGCTAACTATCGTGGTGGGCACAGGATTTCAAAGGTGGGAGAGCATCCCTTCCCCCACCCCCGCCCTCTTTTACACACCACTGGTGCTAATTATTATAGTCGATAACTCATTAATTTCTTCCCAGGGTATAGTTTCTTGGGATTTAATAGCCGTGGTAGAAATTGTCTGGGTACATGTTGTAACTCTATATGCCCAAAAGTGAAAATACAATAAACAAGGAATTGGGACAAATAAGAATTTAACTAGTAGTATATAGCCAAAAAAATTCCTTTTAAACCTGTCCATATTGTAACACAAGACATGTTACAGTTTTGGTGACACAAAACATCAGTAATTTTTGCCATTTTATGCAGAATTGGTAATCGTCAAAACTAAGTATGGTGCAAAGTTACTCCCTGTGCAGAATATACCAGAAGTGGTGAAGCATAAGAAATTCAGTTTTTATTTGACCTCAAATCACCTCAACCTTATAGAATTCAATTATTTAAAATCTATTATAAATAGCTGAATATGTAGAGGAATTTTAGAAACAATTTTTTTCGAGCAAATAAGACAAGATGTGTGTTGATTTGAGGAACAGAAGTTTGCAACATTATAACTGAGTTTAATGACAACAATTTACTTACATTGACAGGCTATATTTGAGGTTATAATGGGCAGATCATAACCAAACAACTGTATGAAATAGAACAAGACCAACCCCCTAATGAATATTCATACTAAAATTTACTACATGTTCCTTTCACTACACTGCACAATGATGCAAAATATTGAAAACTAGATCACGTCTTAAAAACCCATCTTCATAAGATGGTTCTACTTTCTAGCAATAATTTTCATTTCAGGATTTCCAAATTGTAGTCACATTTTCAGTAGTAGACAGTCATAGCAGAAAATGTTCTACTAATTATGATAATATCAGAAGCAACCTGGTTTGATAAGGTAGATTGGAGATTGTGTGGCTGGTATTGTGCACATTCCAACGATGATTGATGTATAAACATGTATAATCTATGCCTGTAGCGTCAAAATGATACCGCACAGTACCGAAATATGGCAATTGCCCGTGACGATAAAACAAGACCACTTGATGAAGAGCATGCAGCGTGAAGTATTCTCTGACATACATAAAAAGCGAAAGGATTACCGATTTAATGGGAAAATTTAATGAGGTGGAAACCATAAGTTGTGTGGATTGACATTTAGCGATTCCCTAATGACCTTCACATTTCACTTTCATGATTGCTTTAATTTTACACTACTTTTTATTTCTTCTCTGTAATACCTTTATTAATATGTTATTCATATTTTATTATCTTTGTGTCAATATGCTATATTATTCTTTTGCTTTATATGCCTCATCCACAAACAGAGAAATTTGTCTTTACAAGAGTATACACCAGTGGCGGAGCGTCCATACAGTCAGAGGGGGCGGATGCCCCCCCCTGACGGACTCAAATGGACTGCTGGCGCCCTTTTCAGCTTTTTACCACGTTTTACTTATTCGCGATTATAGACTTTTTTGTTACGCTCTCAAATACCTACAGTATTGACATTTGTCACATTTTGTTGGTGTAATTTTCTGACAAAATGGCGATGACACCTATTTATTCTTCGTTTATCTGCAAATTAGCAAGGCCCGGAAAAGGTCATTTCCGGCGATCTAGGGAGTATCTTTACTCAAAAAATGTCTGTACGCTCAGCGCCAACCTGTGGTGGCGCTCCGCTTAGAGAGTGTCGAAAGCGCCCCTACAGATATAATTCTCGCCCCACCTGACCAATACCCCTAGCTCCGCCACTGGTATACACATTGCATTAATCTGTGGCGATTATATAAATGATCTGAAAATTACTCGTTTACAACATTTCTATGAGGGAGCAAGCAAGTAAGTTGCCTTTTGTTTTTGTGTCTCTTCTGCCTTACATTTTACCACTTGTCATAGAATTACTTTAAACTGAATCCTCTTCTCTAATCTATCTAATCTCTAATTTTTCTAATTGCTAATCTTTCTCATCTCTAATCTTTCTATATTACAGTATCTCTAATCTTCCAGCTTGGATGAAATAGATTGACTACAAGGTTTGTAATGATGTTATGAAATGCAATGTACGCTATACACTAATGCTGTGGAATTTTGATTTGCTGTAGGAATGTACATGAGCGTTCACATCTTAAATTGAGATACAAAGATTTATGGAAAGAGATTATAATCAATTTAGATGGAGTTTTAGCTATAATTACATGTTACAGTATGTACTATACAGGTTTGAAAACAAAACACAAAACAAGGGATACATAGTAAAACATTTACAATACCAAACATACAATACAGTACTTATGAAACAAAACTTGCAGAATGTTGTCTGAAAACCCCTTCTTGGTTGTAAAACTTTCAATTTTGGCATGAATTGTTTTTAGTCTGTTAACTAAATGATCAGGCTACATGGACCTATAAACTCTCTCTCTCTCTGACCACAATAAGGCTGGTCTGAAAATATTTGATGCTAGAGGGATGTGTTCTCCTTCTCCAAACTGCACAACAACATTGGTCTGAAAATGTTTGATGTTAGAGGGATGAGTTCTCCTTCTCTGACTGATAACTTCCTCTGCAGTTTACTTGTTCTTCAATGAGACGGGATTAATATCATTTCTTACCATATTGATGCAGTTTTGCTCAAAGGAAGCATGAATGCAAATAGTGCTATGTAGTAACCATGGCAGCTGATGTGTGTGACAGCTGATGGTGGCAACTGACCTACACGTTGCCAAATGCCAAATTTGTAATGTTCAAATATTAAAAGCTAAGAAAATGGTTAAGACAAGTTTGAAATTTGCTTGAACAGTTATTTTAATTTCTACTAATACATTTGACATCTAAATGAAAGGACTTCTGTCCATGTCTCAAAAAAGATTTATAATAAATGTCTCATTTATAGTAATAACTCTACTTAGATTGTATTTTAGATCACCTACACAAGTTTGACCTAAATCTAGAAAAGTCCATGCATCAGAAGAGAGTTACAATCAATTTGTCGCAGTCATATTAGATTATTTTCATACCACCTACACAAGTTTGTCCCACTTACAGTAGAAAGCTGTTATGATTAACAGGTTGGATAGGGTTTAGTACTTAAGGGGAAAACACACAATACAGTTACAAGTACTGCAGACTAATAGCAAAAACCACATATACTTGCAACATTCAAGGGAAGTACAGTGCTGGTTTACATGCTTGATCAAACATTCATGGGGAAAGGAAATCATATTTATCAAAAAAAAGGTCAAGGTGATATGTACCAAAACAAAAATATGCCTTGCACTGTATTGTAGAGAAAAGACCACTCAAAATAGATTTTTTTTTTTACAGGTTACCATGGTGACATGTATGGTGCCGTGAATACCTGCAAGCTATAAATTACCATATTGCATAGCAATAAACTGCAGTCTAGTTACATCCATGGTAGTAATGTTGATTGATCGTATGAGCACACTTTTATTTTTTCTATCTGATTATTATTTAATTGATAAACTTTTGATTCTGGGAATTCTTGAGGCATATTCTTATCACCATGGCAACCACTTCCTAGCATTCACTAAACATTAAACAGCCTGTAGTCTTCATCTGTGGCTCGCTCATAATTAATTATTACTGTTGGCAATGCCGGACTTTCTCATAATGCTCAACTCTTCATAGAAATCGACAGGTCTATATATTAGAGTACCCACTATTGGTTAAGGATTTCAAATTTCAAACTTGACCAGTATAAATGATGTTTTTATTCTAGGTTTGATAGATGAATATTACCTAATTAACTATACTTTGAACGTAAACTTGTACTAAGGAAGGAAAATTTCCAATTGGTGTGATCCACCAAACCGATTCAAGCATTAACATTTTCAAATTACTTTTTAAAGAGGCGATGAGTGGCCAGAGTTCTAAATGGACCATTAGCCATCATTGAGTGGAATTAGTATTTTCAAAAAAAATAATTACAAAAATTGTGTAAATTTATAGGTATCAAATAGGAGAGAAAATACATGACATACTTAACAAATTATTAAGAATTTCTAGAAAAAATTCTCAAATGATGAGATGATTAGACAAACTGATGACAATGAAGTTTTCTTGTAATAATTGCAAGTTTGTTTATGTTTTTTTATTTTCTAAAATAATGTTGGTTTTACTGGTGTAGGACTAATGAAAACATGGACTTTGAAGAAGAATAAAATAATCCAACTGCAGTAAATTTAATGTCTTGATGAGAAAAGGCAAGTAAGGAAATTTGGTCACTTTCTTGTTATGAGATGGAATGATAATACAACCCATGAGATAGTTCTTATCTAGGTAATATGATGAGCATTTATGTATAAATTTGGTCAAAATATTACCAAAAACAAGAATATGAGTCCATTTCATTACCCTTTAAGACCTTGTTCACATTTGAGAACACAAGAGCTATCAGGATCATGTTTCCCTTGGGGATGTACTAAAGATGACCCCCCTGACAAGTCCACATCTTAGAAGGGTGGTGGATCAACTTCAAATGAAAGAGCATCACAAGGGCAAACAAAGTTACAATGATTGTCTACAAATCCTTCAGCTTTTAGTAACTAGTACTACAGTGAGCCCTCCCCCCCCATCTCAGGGGAAATAATTAGAGATCTTGAGTCACATGATCCCCCAAGATTTCACACTACAATCTTTATTGCCCCTTGCAGGGTCAGGATCCTCCCTGAAATGGAATTCACACTACAAAGTTGATCCCCCTCACAGAATCAGTTCCCCCGGATGCATTTTCATGTGTGAACAGTAATGCACACTACAAACTTGATCCCCCTCACAGAATCAGTTCCCCTTTGCATTCTCATGTGTGAACAGAAGTTCACACTATGAAGTTGATCCCCCCTCACAGAATCAGTTCCCCTTGCATTCTCATGTGTGAACAGAAGTTCACATTATGAAGTTAACCCCCCTCACAGTATCAGTTCCCCCGGATGCATTCTCAGGTGTGAACAGTAATTCACACTATTAAGTTGATCCCCCTCACAGTATCAGTTACCCCCCCCCTTGTATTCTCAAGTGTGAACAGAAGTTCACACTATGGAGTTGATCCCCCCCCCCCACACGTCAGTTCCCCCTTGTATCCTCAATTGTGAACAGAAAAGTTCACACTATGAAGTTGATCCCCCTCACAGTATCAGTTCCCCCTTGCATTCTCAAGTGTGAACAGAAGTTCACACTATGAACTTGATCCCCCCTCACAGTATCAGTTCCCCTTGCATTCTCAAATGTGAACAGGGACCAAGACAGGCATGCCAGTTTGTGTAATTCACCGCAAGTTTTCTAAGTTCGTGTTAACAGCAGGAACATGGAAATATGGACAGATAAGAAAGGGAAGAAAGCATATAAGTGTTTACTGTTTTAATGGATGCACAGCACTACACAGTTTGAGAAAAAACAAACAGCATACACCCACAAAACTTTGCTTTGTATGTACCTTTCAACCTCTAATCCTTTGTAATAACTGTAGAGAAATGAAGCAGCAAATGTTATGAACATACAGTTCTGTTTATTCTCTGGAGGAATAACACTTTGGCACACATATTTATGCACACAGGCACTTCATTTATAAGTACTATACCCCCGCCCCCCTTTCTTTGTACAAGCAGGATTCTATTTTACCTTTATGATTACAGCATCCAGCTCATGGTGTGTACGTATCAAAATAAACATGATAATCAGAGAAGTGTAAGAATATTTCTGGTTGCTTAGATGAAATATACTCACTCTGTGATCACATGATGACAAAGAACTTATATTACTCTGATAAAGCTACTTTACATAAAACCAATGAAGTAAAACGTACAAAGTAGCTGTCTCATTTCCATTTCTCAAGCCAGACCACCATTTTGTATCGCCATGGAGATTCCTCATCTGGTACTTGTTATAGTTTTTCTGCTATCATTTACTATCCCTTACATATACACAATTGAAAACTTGAAAACAAGCCAATCATTAATGTACAGGGGTACCCCAGAGTTTTGGCGCATCTATAAATCCTTTTTGGTGCAGTTTAGCGAACCACAAACAATTGCAGATTCTGTTTACTTGCAAAATCTTGGTAAGCTGTACATGCAGGTTTGATCCTTTGAAGAACCAACTAACCTAGCTATGCTTCAATGACTAAGTGCCAGTAATCAACTCGCCGAGGTTTGCCTTTCTCGAGCATTTTACTTGGCTGTTCGAGAATTTTTCAACATCTGATCATATCGATGATATCATTCATTCTCTGTTTTGCATCAGTTATTTTATCACAATGATCGACTTTTTCCCCCAAATTTTAACCATTCCGCAATGAAAAGAGCAGGCGGCACTTCACGGCCAAAACAACAGACACAGTTAACTTGCCAAAACAACAGTGGTTATATTCAGTCAAGTCATTTTGGGTTTTGAAATTCAGATCCAATGAATGAGTCAGTACATGGTACAATCCATATGAACCTACATTGACTGTACACTCTGAACATAAATGAAGCCCGCCCCCCTCCCCCTCCTTCCCCTATTTCCTGCCAATGAGTATATTGTTGAATATGTACTGTACCCTGCCCAAACTCTAGTAAAAGAAACTAATACAAACTTTTGCTGTGAAATGAATTTTACTCATGATATGGTCACTATTTAGATGCACACTATTTTGGAAACATCACAATGTCCCCCCCTTCTCAACTTGTTTCATTCTGTTTTCAATTTCAAAATCCTAATATCTTAATCTAATTCCTCCTCCCCCTCCCTTCCCACATGTTGGCACCCATATTTGAGACCTTACATAAACTACTCCCATAGATAGGTCAACAAATTCTCCATCTGGTATGGACATAAGATGAGGGCAATGTCCTCCCCCCCCCCCGCCCCCACCCCTCTTCTCAATTCTTCATATCCATAACTGATAAACTTACCTGGGTACTCTAACTAAATAGGTCATCAATTTGACAAACTCTTCATCTGGTATTGAGGCAAGATTTGGGCAATTTGGTAGAATAACTATAGGGTAGCCTTCTTCAGTTTTCCCTCCTGGAAATGAAACAGAGCAAAGCAAAAATTATTGTTAACGATGTAGTTATCAATTCTGTAACATTACATTGATCATGTGTACTCAACATAAATATGTAAATGACCTATTAAGGAAACAATACTAGCATAAAAATCCTAATAATAGATTTAAACTCGACCTAGCAACTAACACTGGTTAGGTACTTTATGACAGCTGGTAGTGCCATTAAATACTGAAATGCCCAACAAGAGACACTAAAGTATTATATTCACTACAATTATTTTACACAGTTGCTCTCATGTTCACACTAACATATTGTTAGATACTGTAAGTGCTGAGTTTGCAAAACGCCATAAAAATCCTCAATTAAAGGAGCTTAGAATATATGTTCCTGTTTCATATCGTCAGTCATGTGATCAGGTGTGATCATGTGATTTGCCTGTGTTGTATCCTGAATCTTGAAAGTACTTCTAAATATATTTAAAGGGCTGAATGCTATTATACAGATGCAGTGACTAGGCTCTTGTATTGTACTCAAATGTAGGGTAAGCCATTTAAAATACCACTGTGCATGCTTCTTTATAGTAGACCCCTGAACGGACAAATTATGTTGCATTAAAGGAGCTTACAATAGAGCATTTCTCTGCTAAATTCAATGCTATGTGTTCCTAGCAAGGCTGACTATAACCCTCATTGCTGCTTTAAAGGAGAATAGAATGGTATGATATGATATATGGTCTGTGTTATATGACTGTTAGTGTTTTTACATACTGTACTGTTCAGGCATCTCACTATCCATTATAATGATATTGATATAACCTTCAAGATAAACAATTCACCAGATGTTTACCTCAACAACAAAAACAACAACACAAGAAACAATCTTATTTCTGTGCTATGAACACAATCAATCTGAAACAAAACAGAATGTTTACAGCAAAAAATAAATTTGATAGCATGTAAGGGCAACACTCAGCTAACTTCACAAGTGCTGACTTCACAAGATGAACTCAATCTCTCTATGTACACAAATATGTGTAGGGTTATCACAACAACTTAACTTGCGGATCGACCCTTAGTACAGTATACAAATCATGGTGTATCCATTTGAGCACATAACTATATATCTAATTACTGTTATATGACATGAACAGGTAATAGACATGCATACTAACTATAGAATCATGGTTTGGGGTAAACTTGTCACAATTGGTTGATTTTTAAAATTAACAAATAAAGAAAAGATAAATGTTCCAAATAACACAAACTGTGACTTTAGTAGACCAAGATCACACTAGGCGTCGACCACAAAAGAAGGCACCATAATATAGCACCAACTGTAGCAAGTTCACTTCACTAAGTTACTTTTAGGTTGGTAATCACATACATCTGTCATAGCAACCATCACTATACTCATAGTGAGTATGTTTATTGTACTACATAGTGTAGTTTCAGGTTGTACAGCATCTATCATAGCAACCATCGCTACTCATAGTATGTTTACTGTTCTACATAGTGAAGTTTCATGTTGTACAGCATCTATCATAGCAACCATCGCTACTCATAGTGAGTATGTTTACTGTACAATGTTCAGTGAAGTTTTATGTTGTACAGTTATTACATGCATTATGCATTTTAATACTTATAAGCCATAGTTGTATTTATGCATACATATTACCACATTAACTGTTACGAGCACTATAGACCCATACATACACTCACAGAGTTGTGCTCAGTGTTGAATATATTGCATGTATCCAATCAGGCCACTGTATTCATATATGAGCATTCACTGTATGTAATTTAATTAACTGATGTTATGACGCTAGAAGTGGTAATTAAACAAGTTACACACTATAACTGTATTACCGCGGACTGTAAGCATTGATCTGCGGGTACATTGTGTTATAGTCAGAATAAGAATTAAACTCATTGCATGTGTAACATCTTATAATAAAGACTGATGGCCCACTATATTTTTAATGAAATAACAAACGACTGTATTCAATTGTAAAGTTATCTCTCACCCTTAACCTTTATCCCTCATTTGCATATCCGAAATGCTAAGACGATATATATAGGAATGATGCCCTTTATTTTTGTAACAATAGTTAATCTTTATGTTCACTCGTGCATGTTCGCTTTTGGCGAGCCCTGGCTCGCTTCTGGAGAAGGCTTGTTTGGTTAGCCACGAGGTGTTACAAGGAAGAACCTTGATTAAATATATGTTACGCACGGTTTCTAGTGTTGTACATATAGTATATTTTTGTATCCTTCCGAACTCTACGTTTACCGTGATCGGCCTCGCTTACACATGTATGCATGAATGAACAGGACTATATCAGATGCCAACTTCAACACACATTTACATGATGAAGCACTGTACTGTACATGTTTATAGACTATTAATAAACCACTTTTCCCCCATGTCAGCTTCTTTACATGCAATAATTGTGGATGAACTATAAATATTAAAGATAGCAGTTGGAGACTCATCTGTCTAATCTTATCAAGAAATGAAATGAACAAAGCATGCAAGATAGCCTAACCCTAACCAAGTGATCAACCTGGGCACAATAATCACAGAAATCTACACTCACAATTATACAGTGAAGTCATCAATTTGTCTAAATTTCCAACATTTCACCAAATTTGCTCACGATGGAGAGAGTGATCCATTCAAGAATTATAATTCTCCTGTTGCTATGAGATCCAGAAATCGCTCCACGTGCAGACTCAATGTTTTCATAAAATATTATGAATCGGAAACCCAGATAAACGTCCAAATTAAGGGAAACTATTTGTGCTAAAACTCGTCTCGGAATATCGATCACTATTTTGTATACAACTTAAACGACCTAACTAAAAGCTCAATAGTCTTATGGAGAATTGACGCACAGAAAACAACCAGTTTATGGGTGTTAGGTAACATGTGAGAGATTTATTTTCTACAAAGAGTACCTTTCTAAAAACTTTAAATGCTTTCACAGAATCTTTACAAGTCCTTTCTTTTCTTTACATAAGTGCAGGTGCCCTCACTGGTACGTCGATAAATAAAGTAACTCCTCATCCTCCTCCTCAAAACTTAATCCAAATCAACAAACATGGAACGTGCAGTCAAACTTTTTGAATATGTAGATTTTTAAGATTATACCCAATTAAATTAGTAAATAACCATTAATTGTCTAACACAGATTTATATTCAATTGTGAACCTATTTCCCACTTTCCTTGCATATCCCTGACTGGCCTGCCAATGAATTCCCTACCACCCTATCTTCTGGTTCCCACCCCTCCTTCCACCCCTCACACCCTCCCCATTTGTTTGGGCAGTTCCTCTTGCCTCAAACGTGAGTGTTCAAAGTTCAAACGACACAAAATGTGTTCACATATCATCAAACACCCATTTTTTATGCTATCTGATTTTACTATATATACCAGACCAATACACAGCTGGAGTGTTCTTCTCACTCAATACAAAAGTATATTATGTCATCCATGCAAGCACAGACAATAAAACAGTTTATCGTTTAAAACATAGAAATATAGCCTGAATTTATTTGAATTTGGAAGTTTTCTATGCATTTAACTATCAAGTTTCCACAGCTGACTACAGGCTTGAAGGTCAGCCATTCCAGAGGCATTAATCACGTTTGTTGTGAACCAATGTATATATAGTATACCTGTAATATGTGTAGACGAGTCATCTGTACAGCACTAATTAAACACCCTTCAAGGTAATATTGTAATCACAAGACCAGATAGATATATATGCAGCCCCTTGATGGGTTCAGTGGCTCTCGGCAGGTTAAATTGTGAACTGTTTGACGGCTACAATGCTCATTTTACTGCGATGGAAATTGGTCGAACGCATGAGCAGATTGGTGATGGAAAGTTTTTAAGACTAAGGAGGATACGGTACTTTAATGAGACAGACAGTTTATTAATGTAAGCAGCTCTTGTTCATTCTGCAGGTAGCAACCCTCAAGTGGGGAATTTCACTGATACACAAACAACTATGTTAGCAAAACGTATAGATACACACATGCAAACATGCACACATAGGAAAAGTGCAATTTAAGGGTCATATCTGGAGAACCCAGAAATATATGAAACTAAGAAATGGTAAGGCGAATACGAGCAAACGCTTAACGTGTACTATAATGTCACCACTAGAACCACGCAGTATACCACAGGCCTGTCACTGAGAGCTCAAGGTCTTTGCTAAAAATGTTATCAATTACAAAGTGTGTTAGATACAGCAGACTCGGTTAGACTACATGTCAGTTACAATGTACAAAGTGTGTTAGATACAGCAGACTCGGTTAGACTACATGTCAGTTACAATGTTCCCTGTCCACCCATGCCCCACCCCCCCCCTCCTATAATGTGACAGGCAAACTTGACACCGATCTGACATAAAATTGAAACAATAGAGATAATCAGACCATAGATGATAACTTTATAATTAACTGCTATTTCTTGCATATTTTTGAGGTAATACAATATAGCTGGCCTTGAATGGAAACTGAAGTACTATCCAGGCTTTGAAGAACTGATTTTGTCACGTTAATCATAAATACTGGGTCAATTGAACTTTCGTGAATATATCTATCGGTTAAACCACTTCAAATTTACACTCCTGAATGCCATATACTGTATATTATTCTTAAACTGCAGCTGCAACTTGTGTGGGCACATACAGTGTATACTCAAACAGTATAGACCGACCGTGTTCAAAACTTACATTCATGAGTGAATTTGTCTAGCTTTAGCATGACAATATATGTGTGTGTTTTTCACACGTTGCACAGCTACCATGTAAATAATGTCACAGAGCTGAACGAGTACTGAGGTGTACTACCAGTTAATGATAAAGACAACATCCACACAGTAGGCTAGCCCTATGTGCCAATGATTAGACTTGTTTTATATGTCATCAAAGTCTGTTTGAGACTCTTCTCGTCCATTATTTTTTTCTCCCAGTCAATAAATATGTCATACAGTCAATTATAAGAGTATTGTGGATCGAAAAAAACCAATAATGAAACATATATACAGTAGCCCAACACCTTGTCAAAATATCTTTAATTGTTTTATCTTTATTATCAAGGTCTGAGTTACATCAACATACCCAAAAACATTTTTTGTTTCATGTTTATAAGCATGGCATTTGTAATTTCAGGAAAGATAATAAACAGTGTGGTTCTTGCTTGTAATGTGTCAGTACAGAAATGTGAAATGATCACTCGATATTAATGTACCAGCAACAACAATAAGTCACATTCTCTTCAATGATACTGTACATAAGGATGCACATATTCTTTTTAATATATCCCCGATTAATTGTAAATTTCAAGATAAAATTCAAGATATCCGACAATATGGTCTTTCAGACATATGAAAATAATTTGAGATATCTAACTTTCCAGATTAAAAGTTTGTGCAGCTTTCCATATACATAGCTACAGTACCACAAATAATTAATGTACTAAAAAAATAAAAAATATAAAAACAAGAAGCATACGTACGAACCGATTTGAATTTGCTTGCTCTTCAAAGCTGCAGAGAGGTGATACACAACCTTCATTGCGTTGATACCGTGTAAAGTTGGTGACTGATCACCAGTCATGAAATCCATGGTTCTGAAACCATTACCAAAATGGTGGACAACAAACTGTTCTCACTTTCCTTGGTAATAATAATCTATGAAATTATATCCTAATACATTTTCCACATGTTCTGTCATTTTCTCTACCGTGGCTGCACGTACTTGCAGTTAAGGACAAATATCTGTTTCCATGAAACGCAATTCAGATACCATTTACAGCGTCAGACCAATACCGTACAACACTTGAACTAGATGGCATATATATTTGGTTAACTCCCAAGAAAATTAGAATTCCATCTGTTTTTCCACTAAATGAACGAGGTGAGAAAACAAAAGCATCTACACAGTTTTACAAAACACAAAGTTTTTGAGTTGTTTTCATAATTAGCAGAAGTGAAAATCCTTCCTTCCTTCCCATTTTTCAGAGCTGGACCAATCTCCTCGTTCGATAAAAATTCACGGCAGAGCGACTCATTTTTGAAAGCACGATCAAAAATAAGAAAACACAATTTGAATAAATTTACCGTGCCGTAGAAACTCACAGTTCACCTATTACTATAATTTATCCTAGTTACGAACAATCAAAAACTTAATCAGAAAAAATGATAAATACAAGCGCAATAATGATATCTATAAAATTGCTCTAATCTGCAAAATCATAATATACTTGCAAAACATGTGAGTACATTTCCAGAAATAATTTCATCACCATTTGGCTGTTCAATGAGACTACAGAAAATATACCACTCCTTACAACAACACAATTAGTAACTATACCTAGTCATCCATAAACAGTCCTTGACATTTATATATTAAACAGTATTTCCAAAACACAAAAACAGTGGATAATCTTCTATGCAGCTGTATATTTTAATCCCACACATGTAAAACACAAAATCTCTAAATTCCCAGCTTAACGAATCAATAAACTCTGTCACAGAGCAATCCTTGGTCACAGAACGATTAATAATATACATGTATGCATGCTGTCCATACACGGAACAAAATTGTACTGTCTTTGGACACAGAGAAGATATAATCACTTATTGATATCCATGGGTGAGTTCTTCAATTTGCATGTATTTGACAAATTGTTAGACTGGTTTGATATGAATCATTGGTTAATTGTTACATGTGGATAGATGTGTATGGGGGTGGGTACTGGAATGCATGGTTAACTGATATAGAACCTCTTATTGGACTTGTTGATTGTGCAGGTTGGTTCACAACACAGTTAAAGATGATGAATCTTTAATAACAAACTGTATCACTGAATTGTTCGTCTGGACTTGACACTCTTTAGAATTATAATCCGCTCGGTCTCTTTTAACTGAGCTATTCCGTGGGTCATTGAATAGAGTACTGTACATAGGATTAATATGAAATCAGCTTTTGGAAACTGTCCAAACCAGGTCACTTATTGACCTCCCTAAAGACATCATGATCTTACTGACAGTCCATAATCAAATTAAGACCTGGTAGCAGCCAGACAGTAATTGTATGAAGTCACCAGGAATATTTAACCACTAAATTTGGCAATGATAACGGTCACTGAAGAGGAAGCAATCGATTAATTTTGAAGACAAAAAATTGTCCAAAGTCAAAGACAAAATAACCACAAAATAAAAAAAAACAAAATGGCTTGCTAATGAGAGTAATATTTCCTACTGCAAATACAGTACGGTAACAAGTTCATTTAACAATTGGTTCATTCTGCTGGTTACAGAGAGGGACATGTTACTCTACCATGAGAACATACATGTTGTATACTTTAATCAGCATAGAACATGCAAATAGTATAATGTTAAGTAACTTTACTAGTTGCCTCAGCTCATGAATAACCATGAATAACATGAATATCCATAAATAACCATGAATAGCCATGAATAACCATGAATAACCATGTTCCTAAATTCTTACCTGATTCACACAATACAAGTTATTTGTGCTCTAAATATGTACAATGGTTTTCCGTTTGTTTGCTGTTCTTTTTTTTTCTTTTTTTTCTTTTCGTTGTCAAAAAGGCATGATTAGCCTGTCGTTTGTCAGATCTGTCATTGACACACATAGCAACTATACAATCATATAGAGTTATATGACAAAAAAGGCTAGGCTAGGCATTTCTGCAATCAAAGTAAGAGTCTATGATGATCTAATACTAATCACTTGTCCTAGACATGTGCATGACAACAGCTCATACTTTATTTTAGTGCTTCAGTGAAGGGCATATTAGAAGCACTTAAAATCCAATTAAAAATAAACTCTAGATAGAAAGATTGGGATGAAGGAGTTGGAAGGGGGAGGTTGAGTAAAAAGATAACACATGTATGTATGTATAGTATGTATGTTTTTTAGATCCTCCTGCAAGCAGGAACTCGCGAAGAAGCCATCAAAGCCACATAACATGTATGCTTATGTAGGCTTAAATGCTTATGCTTATACATTATGCTTATGCATATGCTTATGCATTATGTTTATGCTTATGCATTGTAATGCATTATGCAATGCTTATGCATTGGTAAGGCTTATGCTTATGTAGGCTTATATACGGTACTCTCCTAACTAACCTCAATTAAACCACGCACAGGTTTAATATCAAGTTTCATGTATGTATGCAATACTTGGGTAACTGAGGCAAACAATAACATTATAATCTACAAATTTATTAGAAAATTGATACTATGTTCCCTGTCAGATACTATGTTCCCTGTCCATTCCCCTATTACCAGAATGGAACACCTTATTGTTTGACTAACAGTGGACTTGCATTCAGAGCATATATACCTTTCTACATCTGTAGGATAGTTAACATTATAATATATCATTCCTGCTTTGCAACAGACCCTCAACACATACAGTTTTAGCAATTTTAATAGAAGCTCACCATTAATAAAATATATCTTTCTGGCTTTGGAATTTCCAGTCAAGCTAGACCCCTGGAGCCATAAATAAGTAGTTTTCAACTGTCTATAACATTTAACTATACAATGATCCTACTGAACAT
>JAIPMN010044153.1:0-13031 GCA_020650975.1 Apostichopus californicus | reverse complement strand
GGTAGAAGATATAAGAATAAAGTTTACTGCACCAACCATACACAGGTTATTTGCATTAAGTAAGAGGTATCAGTTGGGGGGGGGAGGGAAGGGTGAGGAGGGGGTGGGAAGTATTGACGGCAATTTCTCAGTCACTTTTGGTATGTGATGCTTACTATTTGCTTGATTTGAAGAATTATATTATTGGCTTTGAAATGACAATTTCTTGTAGCATATAATATTAGTTTCTTTGATCAATCTGAACAGTTTACTTTTTAATTTAAAGTTTGTACAGAGCAATGGCAATAAATGGAAACACTCAACAGGAAATGTGTGCTATGTATTATTATTTGCTTTTGCTTTGGAATTTAAGAATTAATGGTACTTTTTTTCAGTGAGGTTGTAAAGGCATAAAGCATATTAATAATTTCCAAAATAAAAAGTCAGGTAAATGTGTCCTTGGTATTCCTCACAAAGGTAACACTTTAAAAGCATATATGTGAATTATATATGTGAATTATGAATCACTCCACTGCTAGTGAAGATCCTGTAAGTTACACTGTATGATCAGAGGTTGGTATATATAATGAAACTTTGGCACTTTTATAATATGGTCCTCATCTATAGGGGAGAGCTATCTGTCCACTGTTTAAAGGCATTGAAGTCTCGCCCCAAAAAAAGTTAACTTTCCGTTGCTTGCAAGTGACGTTTTGTTCGTGTCGCTACAAAATGCAGACAGTACAGTAATGAAACGTGATACCTTGTTATCTTTAGCTGGACCTGACATGTCCATCGCTGTATTGTTTGTACACTGCGATGTGGGTATTGACCGCAGCTGTATGTACTGACTGTACACTAATGTCTAATTACCGATGGAAGCAAGCTGTGTGTGTATTTTCTGGGATCGATGGTGGTGTCTAACACTTCTGTTACACCTCATTCGAAACTAGGTCAGATTACCAGCATGAGACGTTTCTTTGTGCGCCAGTCTTCACACCCTTTAAAGTGCAAGATTTCCCTTGCATAGTCACATATGGAAAAAGTTTGCCAGCAGTTCCTCCTTACCCACACATAAAGATGATGTGGAATACATTTGTTAAGCTCCTTTAAGTCTCTCAGAGCAACATGGGAGATTTTGTTTAATTCCCCCACTTTTGAGAAGTTAATGACATTATTTAAACACATTCTATAATTAAACATTTCTAATTAAACAGATGGGACCTCTTCCCTAGAGAAGGGAAAGTTCTCTTTCACTTGTGATTGACTCTTGGGAGCAACATACTCAATAATAGTATTATTCTGAGGATTTGCTCCTATTCCAATAATTTTAAATCTAATTTCCACTAATTTCAATAGTTTAATAGTGCCCCCTTGTACTTTCAAGATTACCCAGGCTTCGGTCAGGTCTGACTTTGTTGTTTGATTCAGGTCTCAACCTGATTGTCTTTGTAAGTACCGGCTATTTCATTTCTTGTGATTGAACCATCTTGTAAATTTACTACTTTACTGATAATTCTATACTCTTTGACAAATGGGAGTGAATGAACTGAAAAAATTAATCAACTTCACTTTTTAAAGGTCTTTCTTTGGAGAGATGAAAGTATATATTTAATAGCTAATAATAAAAAAAAAATCAACTTTAGGACAAGATCACCTAACCTTGGTCTACCAGGAAATTATCCCAATATACAAGAATACCATGTTCAGTTGTAACCAAGTACTCAAAGGAAATGTTTATTGCAAACTTAACATCCTCAATTAAGTTATTGCATTTCACTAGCACACTACATCAGTGGCATTTATTCAGTATTCCATGGCTTTTGCATATTAATGGATATAACATGTATGAAATTGTCAGAATTTCCAAGGTAATCATAGCTTTAGCACTGGCAGACAAGTTTCTTGTTAAGATATCGAAACTGACTAGACTTATCAAACTGTGTAGTAACTTCAAAGACACCAAGAATGCACTAGGTGAAGTTTCAACGTCTCATTCTTTTGTGTTTTAGAATCAATTCATAATTAATTTGTAATAATTAATTACTAATTCAAAATAATCAATTTATCTCCCAAAAACTATATCAGGTGCAATTTGGGAATCACTTTTCTTCAGATATGATTATGAAAGAGTAATCTTTAATGATTCCAATGTTCAAACAAATTAATGACAAATTAATGAAGACAGCACAAAAGTTATTTATGTTTGACATGTTTATTCTCTGATTATTTACAAAATATTCTCTGGAATGATATAAATTTACAAAAAGCATATTTACAACATTGAAATATCATTAGCAGTCTCACCCTTATTATTGTAATATGAAACCTTGAAATGGACAGTCTATTGGAGAAGAAGGCTTCTGGAAGCTAACTTAAATCATATAGCAGACAAACTCATGCACCATTTACTTAAATGCCCTTGATCAGGAATAAACATTGACACCTTGATAGCATTTTAAAATAGAATGATAAAAAAATTTGGTTCAATAAACTATTGAACAGAGCCCTTTTTTTTGGACTGCTAAGGTCATGACTAAAATTAAACTATACAAACTGTTCAAGATGCAGCTGCATGGATTAATAATTAAACTAAAGTTCATTTGTGATTTTCCTTCATTCAAATTTGTTCCTCCCACCTCCAAAACCAACATATAGTCTGCATGTTACTTGTAAACAGCCTCAGGCAAATCATAAAATTCTTGGTTTGGTTGGAAATAAAGTGAGCATTTTACAAACTTTTAAAGTTTGAATAAAAAGGGGTTGAAGCTATTTGTACTGCATGCAGCAAGCATCTGTTACTCTAAGCTTGCAACATTTATGAAGCCACTTGGTGGAAAGATTTTGATGGCAACATGCCATCTTTTTCTTATATTTTATTTTTGTAGGTTTGTATTTTTGTTAAAAGAATTATAAAAGAATGATTGAGCTTGAACTGTTGCAATTCTACAACAAATATCTATGGTAGTACCTGCTTCTGGTCGTTAATGTGAAGTCACAAATGCACCCATCAAATTGGAAGAAAGTGGATCGACAAATACGTCTTACTACCAATTAAGTATGACTTTCTGGAATCACAGTTTTTGCTTAAATGCAACATTTTGCATGGATTTTTTCAACAACTTTGGGTAACTTATGATAATGATACAAAACAAAACTCAAAACAGTTACTTTGCATGGCGTGTAAAGTTTCCTCTCAAGTAAGGAAGCAACAGGACCAATTTTGAAAATGTCTAAATTGCTAATATGACAAAAATAGCCTGGACAACAAAATTTTTCAATTTGAATTGTAACCATTATTTTACCTATTTTACATTAAATATGTTCATTTGGTGTAACATTTGAAGACTTTAATAACACTTGGTGGGGCTTGTATAGTTGTCCATCACAAGCAACCTGTTGCTTTAAAACTGATTGGATGAGTTATCTGAGGCCAGTCCTTGAATTGACTGATAGTGTGTAATAACTGGATCCAGTATATTATTTATGTATTGATGAAAACTTTTCTCCAAACAAACATCTCTCTGAATGCTACTTTGCATAAGTTTTTGACACTGAATATCAATGTATCATACCACATTGTGTTGAAACTTCTTTGTTGATAGCAAATTTACTGCGACAAAGTATCCATCTTCTTTCGTGAGGATGAAATGATAGAAAAAAGAAAACATGGACATGACTGGCATTCTTTTTTGCTGAATATTATTAGACACGGACACAGACACCCAGAAATCTCTCTTTCATACTCCTAACATAAACGCTTGTTTACTATGCGTAGTTCCTTTGGTCATTTCCATTCTTGTTGCCACTGGATTGTTTAAAGTTGCATTGAAAGTTCCCTTTAGTACAGTGTCTTGCAGCAGAGGGCTTAACTGTTGGTGAGATAAAAAAAGAAAGGAAAGTTGATTAATTTGCAATGAATTGATGATGGATTATTTTATAAACAATAGTGTCACATACAATACTCCTATAGCAAAGTCATACACAAAAACAAAAAAAATCTGAAAAAAAAAAACCTGAGGAAAAATATATGCCACTAGTTCCTTCTTATTCTCAAAGTTTCTGAATGTAATCTTAATTCTAAAAGTAATGAAACAGCAACATTACTGAAACAAAGACATTTCTTTTTCCATTTTTTAGTTTTGTTTTTGTAAAAGGGACTAAGTACTGTACTTTCTTAAAAAAAAAAATGTGGCATTATCAATACCCCTTACTTTGAAATTAACTATAATTCGATTCGGTCAAACATTGCTTAAGAATTGCTACCAAGTTTCATCATAAAATAATTAAAAGTAAACCATGTTTGAAAGTGTATGCAAATACATCAAATATCAAACCAACTTGGTTTTGCTTTATAACAATTGAGTTTACCTCATACGATCCTGGTCCAGGGTCTTCATTCTTCAGAGTCTTAAATCGTGTATCTCTTGTCACCATTAAACCAAGCTTCACTTCAGTCTTAGATGGAGGGTTATAAGTTCCAGGACCTGAGGAGGGGTACAGAAAGATTACAATTATAATATAATAATAATAATATAATAATAATAATATAATTATAATTATAAAATTATAACTAACCAATCAATAACTTTTCTATAAATTTAAACAAAATATTCCTACTTAGTCAAAGCAATGAGACCCCAGTTTTCTTCTCCTGGGTTCATTTGTTATGATTCAATTTTGTTAAAAGATATCTTCCCAATACATACAGATGCCACACTGCATCATTGCAAAAGCTTACATGAACTGTTTCTGTCAGTATTTCTATAACACTTATAGTGTAGACTAACTGTGATGGACATATTATTACTTTCTAACCTTATTTGTACTCCTTGCTTTTTGTACATTTACGTACAATCTTTGTACACATTTCGCTTTTTGTACAAGTTGAAAGGGTAATTGTCTACATTGACTCCAAACAAAAATGTCATCAGTTTAGAATTGTACTCTAGAACATTTTTAAGAACAAGGAATTTCAGAAGTTGAGCAGATGATAGCAGAAGTTCATTGAACTCTACAGACCAGGTTTCATGTTATCATCTATGAAGCATCATCTCAGATATATAATATTTAGTCTAAAATAAACTTCACCCGCTAAACTGTTGCGACAGAATATTTTTAGTTTAATAAAGCCATAGCTAAATATACTCTTTGAGTATACTTCTTAGTTCAATCAACCCTGGAACATTTTCTCAAATGTTTGTATTTCAACAAAGATAGTCAGATCAAAGCCATTTTGTTGCTTCAGAAACCTACCTGGATTTTTCCCATCTGGTTTCTCAAGGATGACATCCCTTGGCTGAGCAAACCTTGTAGATGAAGATAAGAAGGACCCTTGATTTCTCTTTGCATGATGTGACCTTGGTAAAGCAGGTGCCTTCTTACCCTGGCTTTGATCAAATGAATGTGTGACTTCATATGATCCTGGTGGAGGATTGTCCTATTGGTAATATGAAAAATATGTATATTAATATATATCACATCATAGTCTAAATTTGCATTTGTTGGATAAATGCAGATGCAACAATTATTATCCACTGCAACAAGAAAAAAACCCAAGAAAATTGCAAAAATATGTACAATTCCCAGTCAAAGGTGGGATGAAGAAGAATAGAAGATAAAGGCAATTTTGTTGTAGCAAACAGGAGGAATGACAGAGACACATTTCAAATGATAGAAACAGTGTGATAGTACCTGAGTATACTAAGTTATACATAAAGTATGCTTGGAGTTTTAATTGCACTGCAACATAGATTGGCTAGAAAGGTGATTATTTAAAGTTAGCAAACCCAAACTCCAAAGGACCACAAAAGTGCCCAAATGTTGTCCACTCTGAATCTAATGGGTTTTAATGACTTATGCTTTACATTACAATGAAACTGACATGTAACAGGGGCAGTGTAAGCTACTTTAGATACAAGAACAGCATCTATAACTTACACGAATCACTGGCGGGGGTGCTAAGAGTCGGTCTGACTGGGAAGCAAAGTTGGCGGTTTTGTTGTTTGCGTAGCGGCTATACGTTGGTTTGTCCTTGACCTGGTACTGAGCTGGACCTGGTAATGATGATTCTTGTAACTTCAAGATTGGCTTTATTCTAACCGATGTGGAGCCGAAGGCACCTCTTCTGGTACTCTCTACATAGGCTCTCCTCAATGAATCTTGTGCTACCCCAGAGAAGCTGTAGGCACCAGGTCCTGAAAATCATAAAATGTGAACATACGTTGCCAAATGTGCACATTGATAGTGTAGTACAAACCGGATATGAAGCATATTGTAAGATTTTTCATTTCATTCTTCATTCCCAGAATAAATATGAAATTTATAAAGAGGAGTCATTAAATATGCTAACAGATAGCATAACTAATACAAACAGAAAAGAAAAAAAGTTAATATGATAGGATATCATATAAATACAATTACACATACAAAAGTTAATACATAAATTGATCATAATGATTGATAATGTAATGACAATACAAATCATATGATAAAATAGTTACTATGAACAAAAGTATGTGAAATTTGATGCTGACAATGTTAAGTTTACATGCATTACATTCATTAAATTGAATTGTGGCTCAACTCTCTCTTGATAAATTTAAGTAACTAAGGTCAATATCATTTCATATCGAAAGTACCAAACCAGAAATGATGTTAATCCGTCCAATTTAAAGATCATATTTAGATTCTTTGTCGGTTTCAATTTTTTTTGGTGTCTTTTTTCCTTTTATCTATTAGAAAACATTAAGCGATTACAAACACAGCAAGTGGGTGTGTTGATACCTTCTATAGATGAACAGCTGTTGTTACTAAATATATGACTGGCTGCTAACTCATTGGTCTCTAAGAACTAACAGTATGTGAAAGATACAACAAGTTTAAAAATAGATAAAACCAAATAAACACCTGGTGTTTTTTGTATTCTTGGTTAAGGTTGAACTCACTGCTTCTCTAAGAACCTACAGTATGTAAAGGATACAACAACAATATTAAAAATAGATAAAACTAATAAACACCTGGTGTTTTTTGTATTCTTGGTTGGGGTTGAAATCTGACAGCTGTGGTACCAAACGGACTTCTCTTTAAACCTCTGATCTTCTTGAGAGCCTCTAAAGCATGCCTTGGATCATTGTACGAACCAGGAGAAGGGGTCTCTGATTTGAGTAACATAAATCTCTGTTACAAGGAAAGAAAAAACAAAAGTCTAGCATAAAAATCAGGTTAATTTCAAGTGAAAAATTATCAGGAAACACTAGACATGGTCGATCAGTCACAAACGATTAACATGAAGCTAACATTGTATTCACTGAGCATCATCCATGCATTTCTCTATTTTCTCTAAATGTATAAATTTCTCAGGACAGAATCTGGGGAATAGATCAGTTTTGAAAAAAAAAAGCAAAGATGGTATTATTGCCTACAGCAAAGATTTGAACCAGTGAAAAAAATAATAAAAGTCCTGGTAATGAAGTAAGCCAGCCATCCATTGGGTATTCCTTAGTTGTTATAGCAACAGTGGTGAGATACAGTAGACAAATGAGGGATTAGTAACTACTTAAAATATAGACACTATCTCTCTCACTTACCTTTGCTTGTGACATAAATGGAGGGTGTTCTACTTCTAACCCTTCTGTGTTGTATGCTTGCGGGGTTTTATCAAACTGGCTGCTGATTTGATACTTCCCGGGTCCCGGCACAGCCTTGGGAGAGGAAAAGAGTAACCGCATGAATTTTAGAAAGCTAGTCAAAATACAAACATGTTAGTAAGACATATAGTCAATAATCCATTAGCACAACCTGTCAATGATAACATCCCTTCATAATAGCTAACAAGCTGCTTTAAGAGGATCCACTAACCAAAAAATTAAGTTTTACCTTTAATAAGGTAGATATGTTAATTCATTGTATTCCCTAACAATGACACCTATACAAGACATTATCTCATACTCTGTATGCTGCAATCGCAAATTAGACATTGGAATACCATGTTATGTGTTGTTTTATTCAACAAATGTTTTTTAACTGACATTTACAGCAAACCAACCAAACATTTATTTTTATTGCAAGCTTTAAAATTGACATAACTTCAAATAACTTCAAAATTGCATCTTAGCAAACAAATGTGTTACCTTCTTTTCTTGACTCTTGGCAATTTCTTCATGGTACCGTGGTATCTTTGACTCAAATGGTCTAGTTCCTGTTGCTGGGATGTTTAAATTTTCATACTGAATGTCCAATTCCCTGAATGCATCATATTCACCAGGTCCAGGGCCTCCTTGTCCTGCGAAATCCATTCGGGCAGCTGTCATGCTCCCAAAATGAACTCCTTTGTATTTTGCAGATGTTTTAGTTTCGTGCTATGAAATGAAGAATGTAATCAAAAGCATAAACGTTGTTAGTTTGGGCAAGACAAACATTGCTTTCATCATTGCCTAGTTCTGTTAAAGGTAGTGGCTAAACATAAGCACACGTGTAGGCCTAATGCAGTTTATCATGATGAAGTTTTTACTGGTCCTATCATACGGATGGATTGTTATGATAGTCAACATATCCTATGGAAGATGATAATATTAAACCAGCCGGTTGGGTTTGACATCTAATATCGTAAAAACATTGTCAAAAACACTTGATAATCAAGGTACTAGTGCAAAGTTCCATGCAGATGCTATGAATTTCACTTTCTCTCTGAAACTGGAACAAGTCACAGATAATTAACCTAATCACATGCTGCCAATAACAATACCAGGCCAGACCAGACCAGGCCAATATGACAAACTTTGAAGGCTCAAGAAGTCAACTATTGTTATTTGCTTTGAAAATAAATGTCACATTTCTTGTGACATAAAATGTAAAAAATAAAAAATACTTTTGAAATGTTTGTGGCAAAGTTTTGGTACTCATAAGAAGTATATAATTGCATGGCAGGAGATACTACATTATGTACACAAATCATTTTTAGTTTATATTATTTTTTATTTGTAAAGAAGATAAATTTCTACATCATCTCAACTGTCATACTACTGACTTTAACTTCCCTGGATTTCTTGAAATTTATGTTTTAACAGTACACTTGGGAAGTTTTGTCTGTTGCTTCAAATACAGTTTACATCATCAGTTCTTCTGACAGTGAAAGAGGTGTATTTACCTGATTGACATCGTAAAATGCTGGACCTAGACTGTTGTCTCTGGCCGGTGCCTCCTGTTTCCTCAATGTACCATCTTCATGCTCCTCATAGCCATATGCTTGTCCAGGTGTTGGTATTGATGGTGCCAAGGGCTTCCGTGAGTATTTAATTCTACTGGTGATGAGCTGTGAGGATGCCAACGAAAGAAAAAAATATTAAATGGTAACACTACATATACATAGTTTTAAACTCTTCTAATTCTTATTAAGGCATTTATTGTTTGAAACATTCAAATTGAGGTTCGTCAAAACTGTGATACAATTATATATTCCTCTTTCATACTAAATTATAATTACAAATATTCAGCAAGTTTTATGTTATTAACATATTTTCTTTATTTCTCTCTTTTCTTCTGTCATAAGCAAGGGAATCTTTCAATGAATATTCATGACTTGAATAAAAGAAATGTTTAGGTCAGGGTCATTGTATCTATCACTGTACCTCAACTGAACTGAACTCTTTTATTTTTCTGGACCTCGACTATACATTCTGATGCAACAGCTCTTCGGAAGAAAAGATCAATGAAAAATCATTTTCCTTTCTTTTTAATGACTTTATATGACTGTGCAAGATCTAGTGCCATCTATTAAATCTAGAACTCTGTGCCACTCAAACCTCTACTGTTGTACTCTTCATTTAGCAATAATCTTACAAGCAACCAAATAATGAACAGATTTGGGCATCGCTACAGTCTTTGTGATCATGTGACTTCTGCTCCTCTGTGGTAACACTGGTACAGAACAAGAATAATTATAAACATGGCTGTTTCTTGCCCATTGCTGTAAACTTTCCACTCTTATAAATTTTCTTCAGACTAACCTAGAAACTAGTTTATTTTGTGATTTCTAATTTATGTTGTTTCCATTTCTTATTTTTCGACTTTATAATTAATAAATTTGCTTAAAGTTTATTCTGGAATTAACTGATCATACAAAATGATACAAACAAAATGTGCTGCCATATATATATATATCAAAGTAATTGTTTGTACACCAAGACTTTGTTTTAAAGAAGTCAAGAGAAAACATTTCCATACCACTCCATTGTCCCCTTTCAAATCCTCTTCGGGTAAGAGTCCAGTCTTCTTAACCCAGTCACTCTGTTTCGAGAGATTGTAAGTTCCCGGTCCAGGTGTCCTCGATGAGACCGGATCAAACCGTTTACTTTTGTTGGCCAACGATTTACCGCCAACTACTCTGTCTTGAGGGTTCAGAGGATCATACTGTCCTGGACCTGGTGCTGCTATAACACTATCTTGAACGGTAAGAAAGGTCTCTCTAGGATTCATTGACGAGAACGGAGCATATCCATCTGATAGCAAAGATGAAAAAATTAAATAATTAATAAATAAAATACTGGGAGGTGAAGCATATGTATATAATGGGTTTCACTGTAAATTAAAGCTATTGTAAAAGTCAATAAAAGGCCTGGGATTACAGTCCTTCCTGTTTTGATCTCAAATACACAGATACCACTCCGCTAAAATCACATTGAATATTCAGTTCCCACAAGGTATCTGTTGGAGTATACTGTACCTGCTTTGATCCTGGTATGTGGGACAGCTACAGCATCATATGTTCCTGGTCCCACACCAGCTCCTGTGCTTTCAATTCCTGTAGTTAAAACTCTGGGAGCACGATCATACATCTTGATTTGATTATTGGAGCAAGCAAGTTTGTTCTAAAAAATGGAAGTTTTAGTAGCCAAAGTGAACTTTGAGTTGCTAGGCTTGTAAAACAAAAACACAATAAAGATTTCTGAGTAGACTTCCTGAAGACCAAGTAGTCTGGATTGTTGAGATTCTTCTTTTCAGAGTAAGTGATCTGCAAAAAAATAAGAAAATAATGAAACTGAATAAGACGTTTTGGGTTTGCATAATTTATAAACTGGAATAGTATTAAAATATTCAAAACTTGTGCATAATTATGGGTAGGACTGATCTGCTTTAACGTTAGGCTAGGGGCATTTGTTAAGACAACTAAAATACTGTAGGCTATGCCTAATGTATTGCTACTTGTTAAGCCCTATAGAAAGGGGGGAAAAGATCAGTAGAGCACACACTATCATGGTGTTTGGTTCTTTCTATCTTGAGGTTACTACAATTTACAAGTCGACTTATGAAGAGTATTCGGGTATGAAACATTAAATGTAAAATACAGAATGCTAGCCGAGGCCTATGTTACTAATACTTTTCACTGGCCTACTGTAAGTTTGTTACTAAGTTAGTAAGTAAGTAAGGCTAACCTTTTTGCACAGCCATCTTCAGAAAAGTCCTATTGTAAAGCTAACGCGTAACGGTACAAGGCCTAGGACCTCAGCAAATGAAAGATCAAATATCCAAATTGTGTGGTCCTACAGATTTACTTTTACTGCCAATAGGTGAGAGTCCCAACTGTAAGTCCACTGAAGAAGCGATTTATTTGAAACTTTTATCACGAGCTAATATTATTTCAATCCACACAATATTTTTGTGCCTATAACAAAGCGCGGCTTGAGCAGGTGTTTGTAGTTGGGACGTCACTGTGTACTAAACAAGGTAACCTGGCCACACGGATTAGTGTACAACATCCGTTGCTACGCAACAAGCCCTCGCAGTAGGACTAGTTCTGCGAAATTTGCCATTATGGACACGATAACTGTCAGGTTCCGCTTGGTTGTTTAATTAACTCTCTCTCTCTGTGACAGAAGTAGCCGGCGAGGGGAGAAAGCTTTCAACAAATGTGGGGGAGGGGGACAACATCAGGGGGGAACTTTCTCATTCCAAGACCACCACTCGTTATGCTCTAAACTGATACACACCGGCAGTGGCGTAGGAAAGTACTTTTGAGTGGGGGGGCTGAAGACTGATGGCCGGCCTGGGGGAGGGGTCTTTTTTGGATTTTTTTGGCATTTCCAGGTGGCCTCAGATGCAATTTGGTGCAATATCTTCAACACCCACTCCATTTTGTAAATAATTTTGCATTTTCACCTGGCCTTAGATGCAATTTGGTGCTCCAAATGAGATTTTTTTCTCATTTGGAAATGAAAAAGGGGTTTTCTGACTTGCGGAGCGGGGGGGCGGAATGATACTTCCGCCCCACCATATTTTTCACTGGGGGGCTGGCGCCCCCCAGCCCCACCGGTTCCTACGCCCTTGCACACCGGCCATATCATTTAAACTTGTGTTAGTAATAATATTTATTGATATTGATTATTGTTAACCATACTTCAAAAAGATATGGGATGCCATTTTAAAAATAGCATGTATAGACTAAAAAGAAATAATTAAAATAAAATATTAAAATTAACAAAGGCTTCAGATAACCAAAAGACAGTTCTTCATCAAAGGGGCACATTTGATTTGCCAGTAGGGCACATTTGCTACTTTGGAAAAAAAAGTGGGGGGGGGGCACGTGCCTCCAGTGCCCCGGCTCCTACACCCTGCAGGGAAGTGGCCCATAAGTTATTATTTCACATTTCACTGACTTATGCTTGTAATTGACTATTTCTAGTTTAATTATTTTTGTATTTGTTTATGTTTCTCTTACCCTTCTGCAGTATTGTAGACTACTCGAGAAGAAGGCTTATTCGGTTTACTCGAGTATATAGTACCGAACTCGAGTACTAGGTTCTCGAACTCGATGAACAGTACTTAAATACTAAAGTACTCTTTATTACGGTTCTCGATTTAAACTAGGCCTACTTGGTACTTGCCCAGGAGGAGTAGGTCTACTTAGCGAGTACTCAGACAAATACATAAGATAAATTTGTTATGTAAGAGTAAAACTGACGTTACAACAGGATTATGAAATGATGTATACTCGGACACTGATACTTTGTAGGCTCGGAACCTTATAGGTACTCGGAAGTTGCCTACTCGATCGATAT
>JAIPMN010044144.1:0-20113 GCA_020650975.1 Apostichopus californicus | reverse complement strand
TCTTTCTGTACCTGAACACGTGATCTTTCTTCACGAGATACTTTTCTTTTTTCTTCAACCAAATTGTCTTTCAAGTTCTTCTGTTGACTTTCCAGTTTCTTTCTTGTAAACTCTAGTTCTTTTATCCTTTCGTTTAACTGCACAAATGAGAAATAATAATGAAGACAATAAGATATTTTATGACAGCAATAAAATGATTACAGAACGTTCTGCGACAATAGCATCGGGTTCCTCTTGATCAATATCAGTAATTCTTGTCGATACACACATCGATGAAAACGGCGTTTCCTGTTCTTTATTTTGTTGGTTCCTACAACAAAATGTCCATTCAGCTTTTTTCTATTTTTTTGGTAGTGTCACGCTTCGATATGAGTTAAGGTTTTTGTAACTTCATTCCATTCGATCAACTTCATTGTCACTTTTGTGACACCCGGAATAACGTACAACGTTCTCTGTTCGCAATTTTCTTTATATCAGCCAACTTAGTACATAAGTTAACTCAATTGTGTCATCTCGTTCACCAGTAGGAATGATTGAAATAGCTAAGCAATTGTATCAATGTATACCATTTCAAGGATACCACTATACATTGTACGCATTTGAATAATTAAGTTGAAATCAGTCAATGATTTATTATGCTTGGTATCAAACTTTCATGAAGTTCTTAAGTACCATCGTTTTTTCTTAATATTATTATTTTGATTGTTTGAATTGCTGTATCTTTTGTATTTTCTGTAAAGGGGAGGTGCCGGTTAAAGTATCTGGTTTTTTTTTGACATTCTCCTCTTTTTTAATTGATACTTGATCCTCACTCGTTTTTATTGAATTAAAAATATACGAAACAAACTGAACTGGATATATTTCGATTTTGAATCTTTCTGTACCTGAACACGTGATCTTTCTTCACGAGATACTTTTCTTTTTTCTTCAACCAAATTGTCTTTCAAGTTCTTCTGTTGACTTTCCAGTTTCTTTCTTGTAACCTCTAGTTCTTTTATCCTTTCGTTTAACTGCACAAATGAGAAATAATAATGAAGAAAATGAGATATTTTATGACAGCAATAGAATGATTTCAAAACATCATATGAAAATAGCATCGGGCTACTCTTGATCAATCTCAGTAATTCTCGTCGATACACGTCGAGGATAACGTCGCTTCCTGTTCTTAATGTGTGTGTTCCGCTTCTGAAGAAAACGTACATTCAGTTCTTTTGTTTTTTGTTTATACAGTGTCACTTTTCGATTTAAATAACGGCAACAATCTCTGTTCTCAATTTTCTTTATATCGTCAAAATTACTACATACGTTTACTCAATTTTGTCATTCGTTTAATACTTAGGATGATTGAAATAGCTAAGCAACTGTAGCATTATATGGCAAAATAAGGTTACCATAATTAATGAACACAACTTTAACAATAATTTGAACTACGTTTAACCATTTTTAATGCATGGCATACTTCCTTAATACATGTGTTGATAACAAATCGCTTTCCTCTTGTTTTGGGTTTAACTTTGATTTCATTGATTTATCATTTGCTCTTGCTGTAAATACAACTGCCAGTACAATCAATTATAGTAAAAGTAAACACCTAATAGATACATTTTAGCGCTTCTTTATTTTAATTTCAGTTTTGAAAAGTAGTTTATGTCTAATTTACTCTTCATTCGGAGATACAGTTCGTCCGTCTAAATATTAATATATTTCAGTGATACATAATGCAATTACACTTTATTGCCATACAACATATCGCCAAGCGTTTGGTAACATGATATGACATTTTAGGTATTTCTTAAATCATCAGAAAAACTTGCGAAGCAGTAAAGATTTCAAATAAGTGGAAAAACGATCATGAAATATCTGAAATTCCCTCGCATAATTTCATAATGAATCAAATGTATCTGTCTTTCTTCTTACACTCACCTTTAGGGAAGACGTTTGCAGTACCTTCGATGTCTGTTCCTTTGCTAGCAATATTTTTTTTAATTGCGTCACTTTGGCCTCAAGTTTCGTATTCCTATCTTCCACTATCTTCAAATTTGTCACAACCTTCAAATAATAATAGTCATAATTATCTACTTTTTGGAATTATTGGGTGGGCGGATAATTTTCGACAGTTTGCTTAAAATTATGTTTCAGGTGTAACATCATTTCATTATCAACTTCATTATCAACTTCAGTTGTCTTAGACAACCTCCACTTGTTTGTATTGATAAGTTATCCTTACTCGTTTTTAGTCAAGTAAAATGAAATATAACTAATCTGAATTGGGTGTATTTCGATTTAGAATCTTTCTGTACCTGGACACGTGATCTTTTTTCACGAGTTACTTTTCTTTTTTCTTGAACCAAACTGTCTTTTAACTTCTGCTGTTGACTTTCGAGATCCCTTCTTATACCATTTTGTTCTTGTATCCTTTCAGTTAGCTGCGAAAAATGAGAAATAGTAATGAAAAAAATGATATATTTCATTACAGCAACAGATATATTTACAAAACGCTACGAGACAATAGTATCGGATTCCTCTTGATCAATCTCATTAACTCTTGCCGATATACAAATTGATGATAACGATGCTTCCTGTTTTTAACTTTTTGTTTCTCTTTAAGAAAACGTCCGTTCAGTTCTTAAATTTAATTTTTTGGGGAACTTCATTTCATTTAATCAACTTCATTTGTCACTTTTGTGACACCCGGAATAAAGTGCAACGTTCTCTGTTTCGCATTTGTTTTTATTATATCGTCCACATTACTACATTCTTTAGAATACGACCTCTAATATACTACTTATACTTAATGGGACACATGTGCCAGATAACAACTTACGTTTGAAAGCAATGTCTTGAGTTCCTTGGCTCTTCCTTGCTCTCTTGATACAGATTTTACCAGTTCCTCTTTTTTATTTTGAAGAATGATGACTTGCGTTTTCGCATTTTCCATTTCTGTTTGGGTCTATCAATGAAAAATAACTCTTAAACACAACTTGCGATATCTAATATTTGCTTCACTTGACATGTAGATAAGCCAAATATTCAAGTGTTTGCAATTTTAAATAAATAGGTGTAAACGTATTGCTGAGCTCAGAACCCGGAAAACTTACATGCAGATAATACATAATGAACACAGGTCAATGCTGAACGCTGCAGGGGATATTACATTTTTTCAGCTCTAATTGAGAGGTTCTATTTTACAGAATCGTATTATTTCAGATCATTTGCCAACATCAATATTGCGCAACTAATGTGTAAAATAACGCAGCGTTAGACAGAAAAATAGCATCGTGAACTAAATAGAGTATTTTCTGTGCTAAGAAATAGTAAATGACCAATGCCATTGAGAATACTAAATGCATTTCTTGATGTGATTTACTCCTGATCTGTTTCTTTAAAACCCTACATCAGATATCTTTATATATTTTAAACCTCTTAAATGTTTAATTTACAGTTAACTTTTTGCAATATGAAACTGTTGTCACAAGGACAACCATCTGGATGGATTTGGTTGTCCTGCTCAAACTTCGGTTGTCCTTCCAGAGTTGCCGGAAGTAGGCTTGTAAACTACGGGCCAAAATTCTCTCCAAAGTGATCATTATTCTTTGTATCAAAGAGGTACCAGACCTACTGAGTTCGTAAAAACTCATATATGTAAAAAGAAATGACTAATCTGCTCGTTCAAGTAATCATAAAATCTGTGCTGATTTCAAAAATCACTAAAATAAGAACATTAATCATTATGTGTTTCATCCATGCATTTTACTCCAGTGATCTCATCATATCGATATGAACTTTTGGCGCCACACAAGTCTAAACTTTGATAGGAATAATAACAATTTCACGTAATTATTTTCATTCCCTAAATGAAAGATATCAAATGCGACTTTCTGATACAATGTGCGCTAAGCACTGATTCATACACTGACAGTTAGTATACAGATCAGTGGCTCTACGCCTTGTATCTCATAGTGATTGGCTGAATTTCACACCATTTAGAATAACCCAACAATGGGGAGTTATGACAACGAAGTCAAGTAGACCGTTTGCCGGAAACAGGACAACAGCTGACAGTCGTTATCGCACACTGAACACACAAACTCCGTTTTACAATTGATATTTAGCAGAAAGCCACTTCTGATATTCTTTCGAAGGTACTTCTTTTGCGCTTAATTAAAACAAATAGTAATATCATATGCCAAAAGCTTGAAAAGTTTTATTACTTATAAGCCAACTGTAAGAACTTTTAAGACTTTAGAGTAAAACTGCGGTTGTCCCAAGGAATTTGCTTGATGTTGATGAAAGTTGTTATACAACATCATATATATACATACTATTTTATTCGCTTAAACGATTAAAGAATGTGATGCCCCTCGTATCTATTAATATATTTTTACTTTTTTCAGCCGCATTCTTAGCTGCTGTATATGTTTCTCCTTGGCGTCTATAATTTGGTACAGTTCTTCAGTCTTCGTGACGGTTTTCGCAAGATCCATCTTTTGGGATATTGCCTAAAAATATAATAAAAAATATGATATAAACAGTAACTCAATGTTACACTACATTATTCTAAATATTCCTACCAATGAATTTTTAAACTAGATATCGACTATGGCATCCATATTTTCTTTTTTATTATGTCTAGAGCAGATGCACGACAAAAGCATTGGTGAATACTAGCAGGTAAGAGTATTCAGGCACATTGGTTGTTTCTACACTTTACACATTATCATCATAGTCATTATCATTATTATCATCAGATCGTCATCGTCATCATCATCATTTCATGAAGAATTCTTTACAAGTATCATTCATCAATAATTCAGTCTGCATTATAAATAATGAAACCTTACGGTATGAAGTTCTTCCTCAATTTGTAAACAATCTTTTTCTTTCTTTGTCCAAATCGATTGTTCTTTTTTCAGTTCTTTGGTCACATCGTTCTTTTGATTCATAAGTTCCAGAGTAGCATCGTTTATCTGATATTGAAAATAAGACGTTGTAACCGGTGATATGCGAAACGGAATGGACGATGTGAGTGACGATATTAATAAAATTAATAGCCGCAATTTTATCACAATATTCTACATAAACACACTGAGCAATTTTGCCAAACATCTGTATTAATGTACGAATTGTACGTAATGTAAGAATTGTACGTAATGTACGTTGTATTGCATGTTATTCAAATAGATTGAAGATAGAAGGACAAAAATTCCGTCCCTCCCATTTCCGTCCCTTGCGCTTCTTTTTTTGTGTAAAATTACATGATACCCCAAGTTAGCATTGACATTTTTTAAACATCTTTTTGCAATGAAGAGAAGGAAAATTGAAATTGTTATAAATGTTAACGGCTTCCCCGTATAGTTTCAAGCAGACTATACAAGGAAAAACCTCAGTTTTCAGAGCTCTGTCTTATCTGCCAACGTCGTTAATAATCAGTCAATGAGTAAGAGTGTATATATCGTATAGGCTACTACTATCATGTAATACTCAAACACTCTCGAAAAAATGACACTTTGTTGATTTTGCTAAATGTGATCTAGTTTGTTTCAAACATTTACATCGACATTGAATATTTTGGAAGTCTTAACAAGCATTTCAAACCTTCATGCTCAATGGTGTTAATGTTTAATGTAGATTTGACGACGCTCTACCAGAATATCCTTATTGACGCTCATTATCTAATGTAACGAATAACACTGTATCTATGTTTCAATTTTCCAGTTCCAAAAATATTTGGTCTTGTCCTCACCGTTTCCAGCCGTGGATCTAGTAATTATAAAATCATAGAGATAATTTAATATGTTCCTGGCAATGTATCTAAGTAGTCTCATTAATATTTACGTCTTGGCTTTGCTGTTTGGAATAATTATTTTCACATCCTCGGCAAGGAAGTGCCGTATATGAGATGCACAGATATTCATGTGTTTTATTTTTGAACATTCGCTCTGAAGGTCTACGAAACACATGGGCTTATCATGTAGGACCTTCCTATCAAGTTTGCGGACATTTGACCAAGTCGTTTAGGTAGAGATTTCCAAAATACAACAGACAGTCCCACAAACACACAAAAGGGCATCATAGAATTCTGATCAAACTCGGTCACCCTACAAGGGGCGACCCCTTGAGATATTAATCAGAAACATTTTTGTTTATCACGCCCATATTTACTGTGGAACTGTAATTAGTTTAATTAATGATTGGATAAGTACCTGGAGGGTTTCACAGTAACAAAGTGGATGCAAGTTTCAAGCTTTCACTATTTTAAGATTTATTTAAACATTAATCTTTTTAACGTTGATCACGTACCTTCTGGATGTCTCTGTCATATTTTCTTCGAAGGTTTTCGTCTGTATAAAAGTAAAATAAGCGTAGCAAATTCCATAGCAAATGTCAATGTCAACTACATGTAGTCATACATAATAATACCGTGAGTGGATATTGAAATATTGAAATCGGTAACACACGTTATTGCTATTTAGTATCGTGCTCTTCATATAATTCATGTGGATAGTGACTCTTCTCTTTGCTATTCAATTTAGGTTAGTTTAAATCTAATTAGTAAGCCTATGATCCATTATTGCTTTCCTCAAAAGAACACAAGACCGGTTTTCATACTATCTATTGATCTTTGCACAAAAGTAACAAGAGGGAAATCCATGGAGTTGTAGATCTCATCTCCTCCGCACATTTTAGACCAATCTCACCTTTGACCTTCATTGACAATTGACCTTGATTCTAAACAACCACATACTTACATTTTTTGTCATTGTTCTCCACATGTTTTGTTATGTAAAGACTTTTTTCCAATATACTGGGGGAGGGGGTATATGATCTCTCATCTTTGACCCATGACGTGCACAATCACGTAGACACGTGTTTCCATGGTCAAGCAGCTACCCAGCAAGTTTGAACATGATCAAAAGTACGGTCTGTGAGGAATTCGCGATACATTTTGTCGCACATTCAGGATATAGTTTGATCGTTGACCTCAATTGACTTAGACTCCGACCCTAAACACATACATCTGTCCAATTTAAAAATTATTCTCATTATTCTCTACATATCGTGTGGTTTAAAGCTATTTTCAACGTCTTGACTATTAAGCATAAAATGGCAAGTTTAGGTTTCTTGAACTTTCACCTTTGAGCTTAGGCACGTGTTTACATAGTCAGACACCTATCCACCAAGTTTGAACTTGATCGGACAAACGATCTAGGAGGAGCTCGGGACAACCTTTTTTTACTCAATCACACCCACACGCCAGTACACTTGTGCACTCAGACTTCCTCATATTTTTGATGTGGGGTGAAGTACAATATCTAATCTCCCTAAATGTAATGTATAGTGAGATAAGATGAGATAACAAATACTTACTTTCTTCTAGTTGTTTCAAATGCAGTTCTTTCATGTCTCGTAATTTCTCAACTTTGCTATGCTTGGATGCTGACTTCCACGGAGAAGAAATGCTTGTTAGGGTCTCACTATTGGCTGGTTGACATTCGAGATTTTCTTCATCATTTGACATCAATTTGTTCTGTTGTTTCTTCTTCACTGATGAAAGTATGGTGTTTTGGAATTCACCAAACTTAATGGCTTCACCCTGTAAATGGAAAATGAAATAATCACCAAACAAAGCCTTAATATACAAATGTACACAATGTTTAGCTAAATAAAAGTGTGTTATCTTGACAAAGAAAAGGTAAATATAAATAATATTTTCCAAGGAAGGCCAGCCACACTAGGTTGATGGCTCCCAGTGTGTTGCCATGAAAGTGCATAATTCTTAAAGCGATGTCACTATGCACTTGAGGGAAAGGAGAAGAAACCTCTTTGAAGGAAAACGTGAAAAGTAACCATATAAACCTGTGCCAATTGGTTCAGGTGTTTCATCTCACTCGTCGATGTTTTTCACAAAAATCACGTGACAGATTGCCATCAAATAGCTATTTGATATGCATTGGGATGAAAGTTGTCAACAATGATCTCAGAACCAGTTTTTAGGTTTTCGTTTTGTGTTCTTTTTTTTATTGCATGAATAATGAGTCAAACTAATATATCATAGGATTCATTTCTTGTCATCTAGAAAGCAATATTCTGCGAAAGTTTACTCTTTTTTTGTGGTTATGCTGACTAGTGCGACAGAGCTCTGTTGTGTGGAAAACCGTGCACTACAATTCACGTACGTGTGAAGTGGAGATGTACTGTACACTTGTCACTTAATTGTATATAGGCTAACATTCTAGTATACGACCGTGTGGCAAGCTTGCCGAGCGAATGCGCTTGCTATGGTGTTAAAGTTAAACAGTAGTTCCAATCACTGGAAATATGAAGAATGTACATGATCTACTGTTTCGAACGATTTGGTATAGAAAGGTTTCAGTTGGTCCAGGTAATGAATTCTTTGATTTATATATCATAAACGGTGCTTACGTAGCCTAGCCTACCAATACAATACATAGCTATATTCCTAACGCTAGGCTAATTAGAAGTGTAGTACTTGGATGTTGACCAACATATTGGCGCGATAAAACCGCCTAAAGTTGGTGTAAATTAAGTTGAACATGATATGAAAATGATCAAGGATAACTACAGGTCCTTGACTGAGTAAAGACCACACTGAGATTAGCAATGTATATTTTAATAAAACAAGTGTCTTTAGAAACACGATCCTAACCTCCCGTCACGTGAATGGAATGTCTTTATATGAATGATTCAAGCGACAAAAGCCCAAACGTTTCCATATTTCTTTCTGAAAGTATATCTGTACATCGTTTCTCATATTAGAAATAAGACATATCTTTCTTTCGCTAAAAAGATAAAGTACATCTTCACGGTAAAGAATTTGGATATTCCGCGGTTATGACTATCCCTTCATTTCTCCCTATGTGACCATATATGTTAAGAAACACTGCTTCCCTACATGCCATCGAAAGTTACGGGCCAGAGGGTATAGTTTTTAAGGGTATTTCTGACATGAGTTTTTTCGGGCATTTTAAAAGTTCAACTGAGAAGGCCTTTTCGAAATTCACAAACACTTCTCCCTCAATACTTGATCAAGGTTTTTCTTTATTAGGGTTAGCATAATAAAGCGAAATTCAGCTATTCTTTTGAAAATGGTCTTCAGTTACAATTGATAACTGTTGTATAAAAATACCAAAAATTCTCTCTCAATATTTGATCAACGAATACCAATCTGGAAATAAAATAGTAAAATAAAAGTTTAGCTATTCTTTGGAAATCGTCGTTTGCCGCCAACCATACTGTTCTATAACTTTTTCACAGCACTGAAAATGGATAAATAAAACACCAAACGTGCTGTAATTGTTACTTCTTTCCAGTAAATTCCATTGCTTTTCTTTCTTCCCTTTTTGTTTCTCTGGCTATTTTTGATGCGATTTAATTATTTCTTTCTTTTTTAGACGGTTATTCTCGATTTGAAACTTTTATCAAGTTCAAAATACAGTGGTTTTGATCTCTTAATGTAAAAAAAAATGTTGTTATTTTCAAAATGCTCTAAGCTATATTCTAACTATAAAACTATGATACGACTCCACGTTTAGTAAGTAACCAAGTGCCCAGTGCCAAGGCGCGGTATCACGGTATCAATATTCTAGTTTCACAGAACATCAGTTCCGTGAAACTAATGCGCTGGTGTCGATTCACAATGATATACTGTTGGACATCACAGTTTGAAACAAGGGCACTTTGATCATTTCGTGGAATCGTTAAATCGTGGTTTTATGAAAAACTTTAAAACTGACATGTTTCACAAATTAAAAGTGATCATTCAACAATTTCCCCATTTGCAATAAAAACTGCCCTCCTATCTTGAAGTGCTCTTAGTTGGTAAATTGAGATCTATTTTATTAAAAAGTGCCAACAAATAAAATTCCGTTATTTTTGAGCACTCAAAAAAAATTTTTTTTTAGCACTGTCCCCTACCTAAGAAACTTAAAATTAGTGATAAATCATCCTGTGCGAGGACATCTGCGTTATAGTTTCACTTGACTGCTCGCATTTATCATTATAAAGTACTGTACTAAATACGTTACAATAAACCATAATATGTGGCAACCCAGCTCACCCTATCAGACTTAAAACAAGCTCAACTATTTTTATTCAATGAAAGTTTGTGGAATGATATGCTGGTATCCTAAAGGGTGATATTCTTTCGAAATATTCAAGTTTTATTTTAGCATAGCGTCTTTCCTCTTACTCTTAATTTTTCGTTTAAATTTTGGTAAATGTTCAAAAGAAGATCTCTTCAGAGTGAATCAAACATTTAGTTGTTTATTTTAAATGTTACAATGAAAGCAGAAGAAAGACCATCCCCACAAAATTATTATTGTGTCAAACCTAATTACTAGAATATTTGTTGCATTCACCATCCATTTTATTACAGAGAGCATTCTTACAGAAAGTATTATAGAAAGTCTCCTTCACCTGTGATAACCACGAACAATTGTTTCGCATGTTGTGGATTTGCTCTCTGACCATGTTAAAATATAATTACGTGAAAATATGTAAGTATAGCGCACACAGTCCCCAAATTATATATATATATATATATATCCAAGATGAACTGCACTTTATTTCAAACTAAATAGTGCCATTGGAGCAGCTGACAGGCTGTGTTGTATTTTCAGTGGTGACAAACGGTCAATATTTCCATTTCTTTGTGATCTTTCCAACTTCTTACCATCCGGATTGAAACGTGTGAACCGCATTATTCGTACGATATAATTGTTGTCCTTTCTTTGCTGATTGGTGATTGGAGTCAAAGTCATATTATATATTAAAACGTAACGAAATTATTAAAGCTTTAAACGAGACCTATGTTGCAAAAATTAATGAACATGACTGACATTGTTGTACTGTTCAGCAAGACTTTATTTAATGGTAACAGTTTGATGTAATATTACTGTGGCTCGCCATTTGTTCAATATAATAGTGTTTTGAGGCTAAAATAACGGAAAACGTTTGATATCATATGCAATCATCGAAAATAACAGGACTTATGAACGTAAATTAACATTCACTTTTGGCAGTAGAATAGCTGTTGAACGCACTTTTAATTTCATAACGTCTTTAGTTGTGGGTATTATGACTCGACACCAATTAGTTAATCTTTGCGTGAAAGTAAAATTGCACTTTACAACCGTTTTGTATAGTTAACCATATATTGGGACACATATATCGGCATATTCATAGTGAAGGTAAAAATTGTTGTATGTTATATTCTTGTTGGGGAATTTTCCTGCAATCCGAACCATATCAAACAATTTGACTACATTCAAAGTCAATCTTGTAATCACCAATCTGCATAATTGAAATAGGTACTTGTACCTAAGGATAAACCAAGGATAGAATTAATTTCACTTACCACGTCATAAACGGAAACTATGCATTTTGATGCGCTCAACGTAACCAATGTGTGTTCTGTGGTTAAGCGTATTTTGTGTAACTTTTCAGTCATATCGAAAGCACGGAGACACCGGCTAGTCTTCTGAGAATAAAGCTGAATTTGAATGTTATTCCACAAAACAAATACGAGCTCAGTACTTTCATGAATGCACATGCTCGTAGCCTTTGCATCTGATTCAAAAGCATATTCGAATTCCAGTTTCTTTGATCCAGTCATACTGAAGACAAGAGCTCGACCAGCAACTTTTGTACAAACGTATATTAGTTCAATCACAACTACCATATCCAATACACAGTCACTTCTCATATCGCTCAAAACGATATTCGTTTCGTCTTCTGAATCCAAATTACGGACGCTGAGAATGGCTGATGAGCTTGACGCTGCATAAAGGTTTCCTCTGTAGAAACATACGCAAGTAGGGGACCGCTTCCACCACAGCGTCTTAAAAACATCCATGCTTTCAATAGTAAACAATCGCAAACCATCAGTTTTCAAACCAATTATCGAGCTACCTTCCAAAAACAGCGCCAATTGTTCGCCAGAGTGACGTTGTCGAAGGCTTCGGTTAAATTCAGGACGATAATCATACTTTCCAGAATCTTCCTTGTGCATAAAAATGAATGCTTCGGGTTTTTCTAGGTTATGTCCAGATATGAGAAGCTCATTAGCCGGTCCTAACGCGATATCGTCAATTTGCCACTTGTCTTTATCTTGATACTTTTCGTTTGAAATGCGACCCATCCTGCAAATAACAAATTGGTTGTCTAAGTTGTTAATAGAAAATATTATTGTTCAACACATCTATTAAGCTAAGAGAGAGCGTAATCGCTACAGAGGCAGGCATTCCTTCCATCTTGGGATAAGATGAGCGGCGTTCTCACACGGTTGAGGTATTTCGATTGATTAGAACCAATGGAACTATTATTACAAGTACTGTACTCTGCCATTTGAGCGACACAGCTCTTCGTTGGTGAAAACTTCTCGATATATATGTTTTTCTAGGGTGTCAGTCAGAAGCAACAGTACTTTGTATATCGTGTAAAATAGGAATGACGTATCGAAAGGAGTCGTCACAGAGCAATTTTTTCTATACCTATTTAATCTCAAGTCGATTAAAACTTCTAATTTTTAACCTTAAGTAAAACGAAGTAAAAAATTACAATTTGTATAAGAAATCAAGTCAAGTATAAGCTAATAAATGGTATTGCATACAGACATTCTAAATTGTCAACTTTCTGAATCCAGATTTGTACTTACAATTTCGGCGTTATCGCTAACGCTGCCATTTTCAAGGTTGATGTATAAGGCAAAGAATTTACGTAGAACTCAAAAATCTAAACATAAAAGATTGTGTTAGATGTGTATGAACATTTTGTAAATCATCATATTGTTCCATCAGGTTAAATTGATCAACAATCAGTTATTGCAATACTTTCGGTACAGCTTCCAGTGATTGTTACTTTAGTATCAACAAGATTCAGCATCCACTGAGCACTCAACAATGAATTATAACATTATGATATAAATTTTGATGAATATAATATAAGTACATTTCACTGACTTCTAAGAGGTAATTTTCATGTAATCTATTAAAAAATTCTCTTTATGATCCTACCCGTTGCGTTAGTATGGAAAATATTATTTCTCTTACCAAGCATCCACCACTGTTGATTAGTCTTTCGGACACCTACACGTAAGAACAACTATATATCATCATCATTAGCATAACAACGACTTTCTTACCATATACCTTATATGCAGCGTAGACCCTATTCCATACAATGCATGCAATCGTAATCGTTAATATTAAGTGCCTTAAGAAACTTTCTTTGTAGAATTCCTTGTTTTGAGTTTCTTTATAAATGCATGAACACTGTTAAGAATAAACTTTTGAACAACCAATGCTATTCTGAAGATCATTAGTTGCAAAGGAAATAAATTTAACACTTACTTTGACAAACCGGTAACTGCCTACAAAACGATTTCAATCTACAATACACTACAAGTTTGGTTAAAGCCTAGAGTGAATGTGGACATTGATCGGACGCTCCCCGAACAATTGATTGTTTAAATAAAATGCTGTTTGATTTGGCAAACTTGTTATTTATACATAGTAGTGTATACCACCATGTGACACAAATCAACATCATATTAAGATCTGTTACGTCACATATTCACCCGCATTTACCTTGATGTTAACGCTTCCCTTACACTAGCGTATGTTAATTTAGCAACTGCTACGTGTATGTTAAACTTGCACTCACATAAATTTGTGAGCAATTGCACTTTCTGCTTACTTTTTTTATTCTTTCGAAATGTTATAGAATCTGATGGTGTAAATTTCGTATCGCACCATGTCATCTATACATATATATATACATAACAAGGGTTCCCTAATGAAAAAAAGAATTTAAATTCTTTCTTTTCAGTGTACATTCAACAACAACCTTATTACCCATCAGTCTTTACACTAATGGACCTGCACTATGCAAAACCACGTACTTGAATATAAAAGGGGCATCCCTAATTCAAAGTATAAGAGTTGTGGTTGTTTATTTAACTAATTGTACTCTCATAACACAGTTCCATGATGTTAATTTTTTGGGGGGGATTTCCTGCTAATTTGTGTCAGAACATCTAGTAACGGCAGGACAGTGCTTATAGCAAAAAATCAAAGTGGTTATTCTCGTATTCATATTGCACACGGACGTAGAACATATTCTCTTAGTGCAGACATTACAAAAGATAAGAACCATACCTATACTGTTCCACACCAATGATCCTTACAAAGTTTATATGAATAACAAATTACAGAAAGTAAAAAATATGTGACCACTGCATATCATTTTCCACTGCTGATATGCTGAGAGCAAGCTGACGCAATTAAGAAGGATAATAACATCAACTTCCATGTTTTAATTGCTTTTAAATTTCCCTTTTCATCACATGTTTTGAAGATGACCGTAAATGTTGTTAATGTACACTGTGCCAACATAAGGTCAAGATAGGCAAATCCAAATCTATCAAGTAAACTGAAAGTTGCACTGAGGTAAACGTAATATTAATGAAGAGGACTGTTAAGACATCGATGTTGTCATTAATTCCCTGATTTTTTCCATGTGGAGTAATATTTTATAAGTTCTTTGCAATACGTTTTTACCACATGTATATCTGCCATATCGGCAAACTATGATAGTTCATCTTTCCTTCTCAATCTTAATAAAATAACATGTGATTAAACACTATTGACAGCCAAAAATCCCGTCCTCACTCCTGCAAATGTTAAAACAAATCTGCACAAAGAACTATGTTAAGTAAGTTTACAAATGCATTTATCCTACTTTTTGCCAAATTCTGAGTAAACTGGACGCATTATTTGATATAAATTAACCACATCCCTACATGAAAATTGTCTAAGTGAAAAAATCATTCTTAGGTCAGAGCTTGATTCTTTAATGTTTCGCAGTGGAAACACAAGCCTCACCTCCCTGCCCATCCTCCGTTCCCTCTGTGTGCTGTAAATAGCATCAAAAACAATTGTCCGTAACGATGGGTCGCAACCCAACAGTTGGTCTTGTAGGATAAATTGTTGAGTCGCGAGATTTTTCCAGGTTTGGAAACTTTGTATAAAGTTTTCGAAGCTTGCCGATGGAGATCGATTCTAATTTGATTATAAGGGGTGGGGTCTGGTTGGTTGTAACACGTTCTTCATAGAAGATCGTGGGTAGTGTCCCTCAACAATTGTAGACCGCTGCTCTAGAAAAATCTCGTTTAGTCTAGCTACAACCGTCACCGAATGAAACCATATGCGAGGCATGGTAACTCATATATTTTTTCCCGATACGCCTTGGGTCGGGTATGCTTGTTTGTACCTATGTATGGTCGTAACTGTTTAAAATCGATGTGTTCCAAACAATACGGCATACAAGACTCGAACTTAGCCCGTACCAACTAATCATCAAGTTTAACTTTCATCATTATCATTTTGAAACGATAGTAAATATAAACCGTTGCCAGGTTGATCACTTCATACATGGACCTTTGTTGTATTACATTTGATGGGTTACTTCCACTATTCGCCCACCGCACCCCTCTCCTTTAGCAGTTATGGCATTTGAACACTCCAACCGTTTTGTTAGTACTCTCCTCAACATGTAGTTTGTAACTACAACCACAAAAATGAGCACTACGAATAACTGATAATCGACACAAGAATAACATGTAAAAGCATTGTTTCATTTTATATATCTGAATAGGCATTTCGCTAATGTGTATCAATATTTTCCCAAAACATTTTTATGTTTTTTAAAAAAACGTTTAGTCATACTTATACTTGAACATTTTCTCACCCTCCAATATCGTCTTGCCAACCCCCCCCCCCCCCCTCGACTAAACCATTTATGTTCCGTTTCGCTCATTTACATCAAAATTACAATATACAAAAATGAACCTTTTAAACCATTAACTGGTAATATTTAAAATAATAAATACAATTTTCCATGAGTTGGGTAGCTGCTAAGCAGTAGAGCACTCCAACGAGCTCAACTTGAATCAGTCAGTACTCATAACAATGCATATACTTCAAACACGAAACTAAATTGATAGGCATTTATTTATCTACAAGGGGCAAAGACTAACGAGCTCATATACAACAGCATTTCATCTGATATGAATTGACTACGTGCATTTTTGAGGGTCTAACAACTGATGGTAGTTGGTGTCTGTTGACAAATTTGTCTGCACATTGTGTTAGAGACGATAAACAATGAACACTACGAACTTTCTGGATGTCAAAGGGCAGTGTAGTGTTCGTGTTGCCTTTGCAATGGTGGTGTGAAAAAAATGTTGCCTTTGCTTTGTCATTGGTAATTTTAAGAAATCCGAATTTTGCAGCATAAGTTTTAGGCCTAATAGGTTGTGTTGCATTGTCAGAGAAGAAGCACACTTCAACACGATTAAGTACTGAATTTAGTACTAATCAAAGCTACTGTAGTAATGAGATAAACATTCATCATGCTCACACAATTCATTCTGTCTGGCAGTGTTGTTGACTCGAGTTAATGACTTGGATCGAGTCAGATTCGAGTCACATATTTTAACCCATGACTTGATTTGACTAAATATGACTTAACATACATGTGACCTGTTGACATTGATAGAATAGGCACTACCAATTTGTTAGATGACCGTGAATGTTTTTAATGTACACTATGCCAACACTAGGTCAAGATTGGCATATCCAAATCTATCAAATAAACTGAACTGCACTGAAATACGGTAAATTTAAAATTCTTAGCATATCCTTTTGTCTTACAGTGACATATAAACAGCTGGCTCCTCTGATATGTAGAGTACGAAATGCATGGAATAGATTGATATGATGCACCATAATACTAATGTTAGTTTCCTAACTTTGTGTCCGTCAAGACAACCAATTAGAAGTGTACGTGAAAGTGGACATTCCAATGGTCTCGACTTCCTTCAGTTTTTTTTTCTCGTTACTTCAAGTTTATGTCGTAATAATAAAATAACATATTTATGAAGAACAACAGTACAAAAGAATGATTAAAAACAGTAAGGTGACCTTTAAGGAGGAATTTGTAATTTTGAAAACGAAAAGAAATTGCTATCACCTCTCATATCTGTTAATAATTTATAGCACTAGGGCAAAGACACTTTAGATAACTGTAATTCAAATATGTCTTTGCCCCAATAGCAAATAGATATCTGATGAAACTTGCTAGGTGCATTCGTGGTCATACAGCAACTGGATTTGTCTGAAGTTAGATCCCTTTTATTTCTTCAGAGTCCTTAAACATGTAGCAATCCAAGTGATTTCCAATCAAGACTTATTAAATAATATGCAAAGTATGTGTTTAGTACAACCTTGCGTATAGAGAAATTTATATAGACCTAATTTATATTTTTTAATTTCTGGGGGTGCAACCTTACCCTCTTCATGAGAGTCAGCTTCAATGACTCCAGGGGCAGCTCCCCTCCTTTATAAATCCTTAGTTCGTCTACAGCCCTCTTATAAAGTCACACACGCTGAAACATGAAAGCAGCACTATTAATACTTCTCTTAATACAGCTGTCTATATCAGGAGCTATTTGATGGGATCAAACGAGACAGGAGAATACAAACATTAACAGCAAGACAAGTAACAAACACACAGGACATGCTTTTTTCAAAATAGAAACCGTATTTCCTTTTTATACCTTCGAAAGGAAAATTGAGAAAAAATACAGTTTGAAATATCGTAAATTAACCAAAAACAAAAATAGAGGAAAATTATTTGGGTAAAAATATGTTAAATTATAAACCGACTGACACTGAATTAGTGCTTAATATTTTCGTGTTTATTTAAGTGTTGAAAACAGAACTGAATACAAAACCATTGTCTGATATGGCACTGTGTTAATGAAATTTGATCGACACCTGATAAGCCATGAAATCACAAGAGCGTGTTAAGATTATTAAAGTGCAAAGCTCAATGTAGTCCCAACGTACATAGCGATAACAATAGTGAGCTTTTATTAATACATGATCATGCCACAAACAGTGTTTGTTTTTTGAAGTACAGTCTGATGAAAGGACAGAGTTTCTTTGTATTTACTCACAATACACAAAGATAAGCTGCAAAGCTGCAAAACCCACAAACAGTAATTATAATATTGAAAGAATTCCTACCATCGGGGCTTGGTGGAAGGATTATTGGTTGGATGCAGTTCATGTGGCTGCGTTCTGCGGTTGAGCTGCGGAGGATGATGACGACCACGTCAGTTCTGAAGTTCCTTAGGTAGAACTTATTATCGTGGCTGCACTTATATGAGCTCTGGACGTTGAATAAGGATGGATCATTTGTCAGCATTGAAAAAAGTGGGTTTTCGGCGAGGCAATGGTTGCACCGCTTCGGTTCGTTGCTGTAGTCTGTAGAGCAGTTGATGGTGATCGCTTGTTGTTTTGTTTCAGCTGCCACATACGTTTCGAAAGTTCCGTGGCGTTGATACTCTACTTGATATCCATTATGTACCATATGTTTTCCCATTTAATTAATGATGAATTAAAATGACATTTGACCACTGCAAAATCCCATTAATTAGCCACCACTTATGAGAAACAGGACTGCATGCTTGTAATATTGTGTTTACAATATTTACTAACTCTCACCCTTCATGAATGACTTCCACAAAAACAATATGGCTTCTTGAGCGCAACATGGGCATTCAAATACAAAGTTTGAGGTCCATCCAATGTTTCATGTATTCAAAGGTTTTGACATGTTGGTCTCTGCTGACCTCTTCCTCAACATGAAGCCAAATCAGTAAACAACATACGGTGTCCTTAGAGAAAGGGGAAATGTTCTAATTAATTTCAAACATATGCATTTCTACATGCATTGATAGACGATTAGGTTATTGGGACCAGGTTATTGATTTTCTATCTGAAAACTGAGAAACGATTCCTTACCTACATAAAATTTAACAACGACTTTGCAGCATATTTGGTTTCACAAAAAGGGAGATTGTAACTTGTACACAAAATACAAGGAGGTGAGAAACAGATCCGGTCTGTCGTTGATATGTATGCTCCTGCCGCTCTCTACGCTCTCTCTCCCTTTCTCTATGCATCTTCTAAACGGATTCCGCTGAAATACATATCTAATCTATGGTAGCATTGAGTAATTTTGAACCCCTGTATAGAGAGTTGAAACAAGACAAACAAAGAAGTTCGAGAAACTTACAGCTATCAAGTCAAATTTATGCAATTCGCGTTATTAATTTCTTTAAAGCAGATGTCTTGAATGTGTTAGTTGTTTTATGCTTTAACAGTAGACATGAAATTACAATATCATAATAACTGAGATGCCATTGTCTTCAATTTATTTAACCGGCTTAATGTAAAGAGGGCAGTGTTATAGAAATAAATATTATTTAAAAAACTGTCAAAGACAATATTGATAAGGTCAAACTTCCACATTTCAAGTGAGTTATTTAGTTGTTTGCTTAAATATTAACGTAAAGATAAAGTACACAAAGTACATATCAGTGAGCTATTATGAGAGACAATAGAGTTCAATGACTTGATAAGAGGAGGGCAGTATTCTTAAGTCTTTGTTTCAGTTGTATCAAAGCAGCTTTTGTAGTTGATGTTAATTCATTTCTTGATTATATATCAAACACATTTCGAAACAAGTGACATGACTAATCAGTTTATTTCAGATAATGAAATCCAAGAAATAAAAGAAGGGCTTTAAAATGGCATTTTGGGTGTAAGTAAAGTGGTATGAAAATGTATCTGGGGAGGAGAGGTTGGAAATATTAGTTATACTTATTAATCACTAGTTTTGTACTATACTGGTCAATGCTATCCGAGACTATGCGATACTGCAAAGGAAACATATGTTCTAAATCTTTCATATGGAAAGTCATAGCAACACATTTTGCAATAACTTTATGAATGTGTTAAAGATGTCATAATACAACATTTAAATTCAGGCCATGTATTTCCAGTCACAATCAATACTTGCAACCATACAAAATAGTGCATGAGCTGCAACAGAGATGATGTCATGATGTAGTCCCCATTGTCAACAAAGCTGGAAAATTTCTGTCCATCCAACATCATATGTATCATGGAGCATCAAGAAGTAAACCATATATTAAATTGTTTCTTTTATATTAGTCTATATA
>JAIPMN010044139.1:0-10467 GCA_020650975.1 Apostichopus californicus | reverse complement strand
TCTGAAAAATGGCCTGAAATTTGGTGGGCCATAAAGTTTTGTGGGCCCTACATTTTTGAGCTCGAAAAGGTATGAGCTCTGCACCATTGGTGCTCTAGTTTGTTTACTTGTTTTGTTTGTTTGTTACTTGTTTTATTGTTTACTTGTTTCGTTTCTGCAATTGTGTTGTTTTTTACTTCGTTTGTTGTTACTTGTTTTGTTTGTTGACTTGTTTTGTTTGTTGACTTGTTTTGTTTCTGTACTTGTTTGTTTGTTTTTCTTGTTTTCTTCGTTTGTTTTGTTTGCAGTATGTTTTTCTCCCAGTGGGACCAGCAAAACTAGAAGATTGTTTTCGATATTAGTGGCATGTTTGATACATCTTAATGTGAAGATAGTCTGTTCTTTAAATTAATAACTAAGTCTTGAAGTAAATATATGTAATGTTTCGAATAGTTTTAACAAAGAAAAGCTTTCATCTTTGTCATATGTGCACAAGTGCCATCATTACATAAAGCTGTCTGCACACTTGTACCCCGCTGAATGCAACCCCACTCAACTCGACTGTCGTGACGAACTTTCGATAGTTGTGAAGACCCACAGCCTTGTGACTTTGCCAGGGTACACTGGATGAGGGCACAGAGGGACTGGTTCCTGTTGACTGGAACTCGTTCTGGTCACGTGACCAAAATGATGTCACTGTAAGGGGTTCCTGTACGTTCATTTAGCTGTCAACTTCTGCACACCGCTATTTGCCGTTTGAGAAAACCCGACCTCCCCAATCGAAGACAACACAACATCATCTTGATCGTTTGTAGTCTCAAAAGCACACTAACACTGCCCCACAATATCCCATGTCATGCCGACGGGGTCGCTCGCGTCGGGTCGCATTTCTTCGGGCAGTTTGTGGCCTGCCGAAGATAGCAGTGAGCTTCCTTTGCACTAGTGACGAGTTCTAGATTTTTAATTTGAAGAAAGGATAAAAAAAGAAAAGTTGGCATAACTCCACAGCAAAACAGCAAAATAAAGAATCGACTACACCTTAAAAATGTTCGTGAACAGACTCGAAGAAGCAAACACAGACAGATGAAATCCAACACCTTGTAGCTATTTTTAATTTTGCTTTCTCTATTTTCTTATTCCATTGTCTTTTATACAGCCTGCTGCCACCTGCGGCTTACATAAGTTCTTCATCTCCTTCAACTTCGTCGCCTGTGTTGGGATCACTGTCCTGTCCATTTTACCATTCATTCAAGAATGTAAGTAACCATGGGGACAGATAGTCTGTCCACAAGTTTGTTTTCGTAAGCAGAATTTTAGAAAGATAGACGACAGATTTATGGTGATACTGCATGGCTCTCACGTAATCAAGAAAAGTGGCCAAAAAGAGTGGGGGAGAGGGGGAGGGGGAGGGGTAATGGCAAACACCTCTTTTCTAGATGCTGAAAAGTCTTGAAGTTTTTAAAGTTTAGTTTAAAAATTCTGAAAATTGAAGAAACCCCTTCTTCACAAGTGAACACTCCTTCTTATTGATATATTTTCATGGCTACTCGTAAGAAATTTCTTTTCCAGCACAAAAGAATATTTTTGGGATGTACACACAATCTTGTGATTATTAATTTCCATCCTTCTTTGAAAGAGTGGGAACCAAGTCACTGGTGCAACATTTTTAAATGGCTTGAATTTAAACTGAATTAACTGAATCCATAACTAGGATTAGCCGTTTCTGTATTTTCTGCGTTGGTGTCTGACAAATGTCTAAGTATCTTTCGATGTACTGAGGGCTCGGTTTAAACTTTTAAAAGGATCGTTCAAACACATTTGGAATATTATTATTATTATTGTTGTTGTTGTTATTATTATTAGTATTGTTGTTGTGATTGGTAGTATTGTTGTTAGTATTATTATTATTGTTGTTGTTATTATTATTATTATTATTGTTAATATTATTGTTGTTGTTATTATTGTTGTTATTGTTATTATCATTATTGTTATTATCATTGTTATTATTATTATTATTATTATTATTATTATTATTATTATTATTATTATTGTTATTATTATTATTGTTATTATTATTATGATTATGGTTATTATTATCATGATTATTGTTATTATCATGATTATTTTTATCATTATTATTATAATTGTTATTATAAATTGCTGACGTATGGTAATCTAAGGGTCGTATGAGGCTATTAAAGAAAAAGGTTTGCTTGTTAATTCATTTGGACAAAGTAGTTTAACGTATTTGTATTTTTATCATGACACTAACCGTCCTCTAATCTGCCTTTTGTTTAGACGTACCCCACTCTGGTATCCTGCAGCCGTCTGTCATCTCTGTCTACACGGTCTACCTTCTCTGGTCAGCTATGAGCAGTAACCCGGACCAAAGTATGTAGATTTCTGTTGCTTTTCACTGCTTTGTTTCATGTTTACTAATAGTAGTTGTACCAGAGGTCATTGTCTTAAACTCTAAAAGTCACAACTTAGGATTAATATTCGGCATAACTTTTTTTTCTAATAGGGTTGTGAATGAGTGGAACGGTTTGCCTGAGAAAGTTGTACCTTGCAAGTAGTGTGAATGGGTTTAAGAATGCTTTGGACAAGCACTTTATGCATTGTAATCGGGTCTGAGTGTTTGTGTCTTCAGTTTTTTCTCTCTCTCCTATAGGGTCCTTGATGGGGACTTGAGTGTCCCTCCTGATCCTTTTTTTCTAAAACTAAACTAAACTTAACTTGTTTTATAGGTCTTTGTTAGGTCTTTTATAGGTCTTTTTATGGTTTTGTTGTACTGAGGAAGTGATTTGAGCACAAGATGGCCATTTAGTCATCTTAAGAAAGGCCAAAGCCCTTTGATAATTGGGGCCATAAAACAAAAGTATCAGTCCCCCCTTTTAGTAATAAAATTTGGTCAATTGTCGAAATTTGGTGAAATCAGTCACAGAAAAATTTGCACTTTTTCACACTTGATCACTTGATTGATTTGAGTTATTTTTGGAAAGAAGATAATTTCAAAGTCATAATGGGAAATACATTCAATTGTTTATACCCCTAAAAGAAAATGGAGCAGTATCTTTCAGTTGGTTTTAGTATTTGGATTGGGTGTTTTTTTTTGGCAATTTATTTGTTTGAAGTTTTGGTGCAGCATCTCTGAGTGGAGATCTTGCTTTTTGAAGAAAAAAACATTCCACACTTATCCCAGTAAATTAGACCAAACTGGACATGTTGTCTGTGTTAGGTCAAAAAAATAAAAGCAATTGATTGGTTGACCCCAATCCAGCATCCTCTTGCCATTCACGTTTTTCAAATCTGCGAAGATGGTTGTCTAACTCGAAGGCTGTTCATCAGTGTTAGCAATTCACTTTGAAATAACACATACTCCTTAGGATAATCATAACAGTGGATACTTTGCTCAGAATAGACATTGAGAGTTACCAAATCACTTTGATTTTTTCACAATGCCTGGTCACTTTATAGATAGAAAGATTTATTTTTACAAAATTTCTATATGTTACTTAAATAATATGTTTTTATATATATTTTTTGATATAATATATATATAAATATATTTTTTTTAAACATGTACATACATCACGTCACATTCATGAAGAAATATGCTCATGTTACATCATCGAAACCACAATGCATTTTTGCATTCTGGTTGTATAAAATATCATTATAAACTATCTTTTATATATAATATATATTTGTTTTATATATAATACATATATTTGTATATTTAAAAAAAATTCTTGTGTAATTGATAAAGCATGCTGAGATGTCTAAAGAATGCCTACTTCTGTTCGGTCCACATTTCAGAGTGCAACCCAGGTTTAGAACAAATTCTGAAGTTGGGCAACGGTACAGATGTCTCTCCTCTCGGTATCAGTGGTGAAGATTGGGTCGGCATGGTAGTGCTTCTGTTCTGCGTAATCTATGCCAGGTAAGGAAACCTGAACTCTCTACAATCAGGTAGAACCATTGATTGGGTTGGCATAAGTAGAAAGAATATTTCACAACATTTTTTCAATGCTCTAGCTAGTACGGTTGATAGATATTTCACCTTTAAATATGCTAAACTTTGGGAATGCTAGATTAACGCTATCTCGTAGTAATGAATCCAAACGACCAATGAAATCTCTCCTTCCCAGTGATACATGTCTGTTTGTTATTTTTTTTTCTTACAGCATCCGCACGGCCTCTACCAGCAATGTCGGAAAGCTTACGGGGAATAACGTGAGTATGAATCCGCTACAACATTATACAAAGCTTATACAGCATAAAAATAGTATGAATCTGCTGCAACGTTATCCGAAGCTTATACAGCATAAAACAAGTATGAATCCGCTACAATGTTATCCGAAGCTTATACAGCATAAAACTAGTATGAATCCGCTGCAACATTATCCGAAGCTTATACAGCATAAAACTAGTATGAATCCGCTGCAACGTTATCCGAAGCTTATACAGCATAAAACTAGTATGAATCTGCTACAACGTTATCCGAAGCTTATACAGCATAAAACTAGTATGAATCCGCTACAACGTTATCCTAAGCTTATACAGCATAAAACTAGTATGAATCCGCTACAACGTTATCCGAAGCTTATACAGCATAAAACTAGTATGAATCCGCTTCAACGTTATCCGAAGCTTATACAGCATAAAACTAGTATGAATCCGCTACAATGTTATCCGAAGCTTATACAGCATAAAACTAGTATGAATCCGCTACAACGTTATCCGAAGCTTATACAGCATAAAACTAGTATGAATACGCAACAACGTTATCCAAAGCTTATACACCATAAAACTAGTATGAATCCGCTACAACGTTATCCGAAGCTTATACAGCATAAAACTAGTATGAATACGCTACAACGTTATCCAAAGCTTATACAGCATAAAACTGTCAAATGTTAACTAGGAGCTCCTTACAGTAGAAGAGGGCGACAGGTAATCCCACCCCCACCCCTCCCTCACCCATACCCGTGGGGTAAAGGATTTGATTAGAACAGACAACAACTTAGAAGGATCACAAAAAAACTATCCCGGGCGGCATACACTTAGTCATGCGATTTCAACAAAGAGAAACCTTAACAGCTTTAGTCGATTCATAAATTTTCAATAGATCTACCAACAGTCCGGTTTGCCACCCTCGACTTTACGACAGTCGTGGTTCCTATCAGAAAATGGAGCAACTTTGTCCATTCTGGAGAAGATTCAATTGTTGTTACGAGCCAAAAATTTCCTTGATTCAACATCAAGTAATAGACTGAAGTCACTGTGTCGTCACTTAAGTCAAATACCAGACAAACTGTTTCAAGTCATTTTTCACATTGGTGACTCGAGTCATGACTCATTACAACAGTGGAACGAGCGGTTACGAGTCAAATACTTCATATTTTTTGAAGAAGGCTTGATGAGAATTGAACTCTTGATAACAGTTGTCCATGTGATAATAAGTGCCAAAAACCAACACACTTAACCTGAAGGGGGTGCATTTAACAATGAGCTCACCCGTAAGATATTGTGTTCTCCGAAGTTCTCTGAAAACCAGCAAGTATGTGTGACTTTACTCGAAAGTTACAATAGTTAGTATTTCTGTACGACTTGTTGTAAAACTGCTTGAAGAGCTGACTTCATCTTGGTACCAATGTAAGATATGTTATTGACCTCTCTCAGAGCATAACTAAAGCTTGATATCTCTGCAAAAGGTTTGTTTAAAAACTGCTTAAAAAACAAGTGACTACAAGTTGTATTTGTTACTAGACTTGGTGAACTGAAAGCTGTAAAGAGGTTACCCAGACTGGGTTTCATCACTGTAAGACACTGAAAATTTACAACTTTGTATCGCCAGTCTTGCTATAACACTGCTTGAAAACTGCTTAAAAAGGGAACTAAGAGTTGGTTCTGCTTGAGGTGAAAGCTTAACTTGAATGCTACTTGAAATGGTATCTATTATAGTTAGTATCATAGAAAGACTTGGTTTAAGACTGCTGGAAAAGTAACTTAAAGTTAGTATAACTGTATGTGTGCTTGAATGCTGTTCTTGTGTGTGCTGTGTGTGCTTGAATGCTGTGTGCTTGAATGCTGTGTGCTTGAATGCTGTTTGTAAAAAGGAGCAACAAGCTAGTACCGTGCAGATACTTTTAGATACGTTTAGACTGCTTGAAAGTACTTAAAAGTTTGTACCACTTTACCAGGTTTGCTTGAATGTTACTTGAAAACATAAAGAAAAGTTAGTATTAAAAATGAGACAAAATTAGAGCTGTTAAACTGGCTTGAAAAGGTAACTGGAAGTTGATATCACTGCAAGGGTGCTTGAATGAAATTTGAAAAAGCAGCTGATAGCTTGTACCATTATGAAACTAGGTTAAAAGGTAACTGAAAGTTGCTGTAAAAGGTGCTTGGAACTTTGGTAACTGAAGCATACAGTACTTGAAAAGGTAACAGAAAGGTACTTGAAAATGGAGCTAAATGTTAGTATCAGCAGACGACTGGTTGTCTTGCCTGCGGTATTTGTTAGAATATGCTGCTTCCGGGTTGCATGGCATGTTTGCCAAACTATTAAACATTCTGTAATACATACATATCCATCTTCACGGTTGGTGTCTTCCCCCAGAGTTCTAAAGTAGAATATAACACCACTTGTTACACCCGACAAATTACCTTTAGAAAGGTTGAATTGTTCAGCAGCACTAATTTCCATCAAAAAGATGTTAAAAAGAAATTCAAGTGGGTGTCATGTCAAATTATTTTAAGAATAATTGCCACATCCAAAATTCTATAGATATGTTTAAAATTCAACTCTAAACAAAATAATCTATTTCTTTGTCCTTTCCTTGCCAACATTCTAGGACACAATTGTAAGTTAGTTGTGTGCATGGCAGTAGCCAATCATAGCAGAGCATTTGTCTGTCTGTTGTTATCCTTCATGAATATGCATTGTCCGATTTTCTCCAGATGTTCTATCATTTATAATTTCTCATTTCTAGTTTTGCTTTCATGATTCATCCGAGTTTCTATTGCCTAGCGACCCCCAAATTTAGGGCCGATACTGATAAGCTCCATAATTGTACATCGTTGTGTTCTTAATTTTTCACCTTATAGGCCGGAATCCTCTCCTTATTATTAGATTGTATAAAGTAATGTGACTTATTTGATAATGTGTGGTACTTTGGGTTAGCCTTGATAAAGCCTTGGTTCATAACATCTAATAGCCTGAGACAATGTTTGCAGTTTGAAAGTCAGTCCATCAAATCAACGCAATAGAACGTGTTAAAAACGTGTGTGTCCTACATTGAGCAATAGCTAATGTATCAAATTGCTAAATTTATCACAAGGACACAGGGGTTTTATTAGGCTATACAGACCTGTATATATTTATATATATATATATATATCAGGCATGAACTTTTTCCGCAAATTCGCGGAATATCGTGATTTCTTTTCTACCTCGGGGCCAAAAACGTTTATCCTAACACACTGTAGCATATGCAAACTGGAGCCTATACCGCAATTTTTGCAAAGTTCTGTGATTTTTTTTTACCCCAGGCTCATCCCTGATATATGTAGGATTACAGATAGGTTAGGAAGGAAGGGGGAAAGGTTGCTTACAGTAAGGTCAAGATCAACATTTAGTATGGATACGGTACGAACAGAAGTCATAGTAAATACCTAATTGATAGGTTTCCCGACAGGATGATGCACCATCTCCAATCATGTCATTAAAACTACCATATTAAATACCACAGAGAGCTGGAATGGTTAACACATGTTAACAATAGACTGTTATTAATTTACAAGTGGCTGATCCCCTCCTCCCTCCCCCTTCCTGCATACTATCCCCTTCAGTTGCATGGCCCATGAATGGCCTGTTGTCCATAGCTTCATTGGGTTTATTTTTTTCTCGTATTTACCCCAAAAATTGAAGGACTTATTTTATGCTAAAATTCATGCCTTTTCCATATCAGGTATGAAAGCTTCTTTTTGATATAAATTCTGCATGCAAAAGTTACTCAAACATATTTTATAACTTCATCCAAATGTACCCTATTTTCATTGTTTACAACTCCATCACCCTCTTCACCCACCCTCTTCACCCACACCCCCCCTTCCCTCCCACCTTCCCAGCATCTCTTAGACTTATCATTAAACCGAAATTGGAATGATGAAGTGTCTACACCAGGGGTGGGCAACCTACGGCCCGCGGGCCACATGCGGCCCGCCAGTGATTTTTTTGCTGCCCGTGAGATGTCTCAAGAAAAAGAAAATAAATCAATCTATTTTACATCATCACAATAAACGAGCTGGCTGCTTAGAATTTATCGGCACTAATGATGCTGTCAGGTAGGCCTATTATCCCCATTAATTATCAACTGTTAAGTATTGACATTATGTTTGTGTGAATACAGATTAAGTACACACACCTATTGCTTGAAAGTCCTTGAAATCAACGGTTTGAAATCAACAGCAGGTCGTTGGTTAGGTGCAGCCCAGTCAATTTTTCACCCCTTATATCTGGCCCATTCATTCAAAAAGGTTGCCCACCCCTGGTCGACACAGTTGATTTTAGAAATGTGTTTCTTTTTCTTAATATTCCTTCCATTCTTCTCCCCTTCCTGTGTGTATTTCTTTGATGCTTGCCTTTCTACCCACGTCTGGAAAGAAAAACAATTAAGTGTAACTTTTTTCGTTGGTGAAGTATTATTATGACTTAATTGCATGGCAACAAAGTAATATTGTGATCATTCATATGTAATTGAATGTATAATAAAATTTGATGAAAACGTAGGATGGAAGTCCTTTCAGATATATGTATTTTAAAAATTAAAATTCCATCGCAAACTGGACTGCGCACCTTCTGGAGTCATTAAAAAATAAGTATCTTAGGTCGTCGTCGTCGTACATTTCATAAAATATTTGAGCTGTTGTCTTGCGAACAAAAAATATCCCCAACTGTGCTGCTTTGACAAATTTACATTTACCAAAAATAAAGGTGGGATATTTTTTTTTATGCATAAAATAAAAGTTTAAATGTATTCTAAATATAAATATATACTGTATGGCTGTTTATAAGATAAAACCCAGATTCGAACCAATTTTGAAATTGTAGTCTTTTTGAATTTGGTGTCATCAATTTTTTCGGTCATTCCATCAAAATCTATAAATGTGAATTGTTTCTACATTGTCAAACTACATTGTCATCGATTGTACACTCAGTACACGTCATCCTTATGAAATATCTAGGTTCAGAATTTAGGTGGATTTGGAAAGTACAAATTATTATATTTTGATCCACATATTTCATAACGTACATGCCTCCAGTGTGTATACTCAGAAACCGTTCTTTTTCAATATATATATATAGATTGTGGAAGAGCAGAATTGTGCCGGTCTAGTTTTCAATAGGTTTCATTTTAAGTTATACCTTGTTTGTATTCCTTATAGGACATGACAGACTATGGGTCAGGGGAGGTAAGCATCAACTCTTTACTACAATTTGCAGCAGAACTGGAAATTAAACATTAATGTCACAATGGCCTATCCAATAAAAATAGTTAATGTATATTGCAGGAGTATGTCAACTTTAAGGCCAAACAGGGGGAAAAAAATTAATTAAAAAAAATAATAAATTAAAATTAAAAAAATTTAAAAAAATTTAAATAATAATTGGGGGGGGGGGCTTAATGCACCTCATTCATACGGCATAATTATGGTACCTTTTAGATACTGTCGTGTTTGTAACTTCCAACAAGCAAGTTCGACACTAAAACTTAAATCTTTGACTTATCCTACGGTTACTGTAGAGGTAACGTTGTAAACCATTTCAAATGAGACTAAGGAAAAAATAAGGCTGGGCTTGCCCAAGAAATGCCATAGTGGCCCTTAATGAATTTCCAGGCCTGCTGTATCTTTTCATCTTCTTTTCCATTAAGTTCTGTTTTATTTCTTATTAATCGCACAACTGTGTCTCTTCCGTTTCCATTCTCGTTCTGTCTCTGTACTTAGCTTCTGGCCTACATCATACTTCATCTTATATTCTTGCGAGAACTGTTTCATCCTGCAAGTGTAGAGCAAAATAACTGGGTTAGAAGTGACAATGCCTATATGTGCAACTTTCACTGCCTTTTAAACGTTGCCATTGTTCCTCTAAAAGCCTATCATCCATCCCCACTCCCCCATTTCTCCCCCACCCCCCCATGCATCCCCTCTTCCTAACAAAATTTCATAAGTTTTAGAACAAAGTACTCTGATAATCCTGCAGCAGATTTTACTGTCTCTCTGTGATTAAACTTCCCTTGTTTGGTCCTTCCGATATCAACACCAGTTCTACCCCATATTAACCTGCTATGTACAGCATAAATTCATATTTGAAAAGGGTTGGAATCTGGGAATGGTTCAAGGGCGTAGGAACCGGTGGGGCTGGGGGGCGCCAGCCCCCCCAGTGAAAAATATGGTGGGGCAGAAGTATCATTCCGCCTC
>JAIPMN010044084.1:0-11260 GCA_020650975.1 Apostichopus californicus | reverse complement strand
CTATATATATATATCGTGGTAACGATATCTGGTCAGGCAGTACATTACTTTGATGTCTCACACACCTTCGTTAGCGTCTTAAGAATGCTCGTATGGGTACCGTAACCTATATTGAATTGTGATATATCTCTCTATAGGTCGCTATATGCTGGCAAAGGTCAGTTATGAGGTATGTCATTCGTGTTGCCACGGTAACGACATTCGTCTTGTTTTAAGCATCGTGAATATTAATTACAGTGTGACCAAACAAACGTATCATACGCGTAGGTTGTAAATTATTTCATTACGATATAAGTTTGAAGCAATTTGACCTCCAAAGCCGAGTCCGACGTTTACGAGTTACGTCACACGCACACATAACTTGTGGTAGTATTTGTTCTTTAAACAAGGAATGTTGCTTCTGTGTTTATTGGAGATTAAGCTAATCATATGGACTTATCTGTTATCAAATTAATATCTTACACGACCAGCATCACACGGCAACGTTATACCACACACATACCAATATGGCTGAGATTCGAACACTATATACAGCCAGCACTTATTGTAACGGTTCCTATTACCTTCAGTTTAGCTCTTATCAGTTCTCATTTTCATAGATAATGTTTCAGAAATGAATTGAGAGCGGAGGGAAGGAGAGGGGGAGGGGTAAGTAACCAGGGTTAGCAAACTGAGCATAAATGATGACATGATTTTGCACAGACATGTTGTTATCACAACGGACATTACCTCGCGCACATTCACTTTAATATAGTTAATTGGAGTGCCCACATGATCATTAATCCTACACGTTTTAAACATGTGTACATATATCATGCAACATATATCAAATGATTGTTTTTGTCGATAATTGTATCATGATCATACAGCTACTAAAGCATATGCATCGCGGGGTGGGGTTGGGGTGGGGTTGGAGTGGGGTGGGGAGGAGGTTGCCATGGGCATTGCATGTGGTTTACAGTCTCTCAACTATCACTTTCTAGAATTGAGGCTCTGTCCCTGATTGCCATACACATGATATACAAAAAAAACAATTAAAAGAAATATGAATACAAATGAAAATAGAAATATTTTCCGTTAGGCCCTTTAGTGACCATGCTATATGGGTGTCTATCTGTCACCACCAAACTGCTGAAATAGATACACGCGGTGGTTTATCAACTTGTTACACCAGTACGTTTACAATAAATAAAATTTCGTCTTATGACTTTGAAGTTTTACAGCCGGTATATTTGATATATGAACATTAGAATTTAAACAACATTGCTCGTTTTAAGTGCATGTAGTCTGTACGTTATGATTCCCCCATATTCCCGGGTTCACGTGTACAGTACACCTCGAATTGTCCATACATTCCTTGCATATCCCAAACAGTGAGTGATTTATTAAGTTTTTCCTCCTCATAATTGTTATGTTATTAATTTAATCGAAAGCTATTCTTCTAACGACTTTGTAATAAAATCTGTCTTAAAAGTATAGTGTCTGACTTGCTAGTGGGTATGAATAATCGCACACAGTATACTCGGTATGCCTGTTATTAGGGGAAATATGTGGTACCCAGCAGCCCCGACGGTTTCCTAATTTAGACCAGGGAATTCGTCAACTATACGCTCTCTAAATGCCAAAAGGTCACAAGTGGTCAATACACGTTCTCAGACGGAGAGCACTATTATTGACTTCGTTTTAAGATTGCATGCTTAGCCGCTTTAAGAATTGAATGATATATTAAATTAGACTATTTAGTGACAAGTATTTTCAGTCCGGATTACAAAAATATTTCCCCTTTCATATCTTGGAGAAATGTCACTTATGTTTCGCATTTAATATAGCAATACATCAATATAGCAATATATCAACATATCAACATATCAACATATCAACATATCAACATATCAACATATCAATATATCAACATATCAATATATCAACATCAATATATGCATAGGCTATGATAAAATCAATATATCAATATAAAGCTTGACATATCGAAATTTATTTTCCATTGATCGCCCACTGTTTCAGTAAATGTTTCACTGGGCCCTCCAAACATGCTAAAGAAGCATATCGCTCAAAATCATTTAAATATGTGTAATATATCAATATTTAAAATATTACTTGCATACTGTATATGTGAATGAGCAGGAAGTCTCTTGCTATGCTCCTGATTGAAGCTACTAGAATCGGAATTGTAAATAAGTAATAACAAATACCACTACATGCATCGCCTGAACAAAACTCTTACATGGGAATTATAAAAGATTAATCTTATCACATCCATTGTGGAATGCAAACCTCTTCTAATCGCGGCAGAGAGCGATGTATTCTGCCTTCATCATAGATTGGTTTCAATCAAACATCCCGAGATGTGTACATGTTGTGTGAACATTAACAGGTCATTAAGGTATGCCTTTAAGACGTTACCACAAATAGTTACACAAGATGGGGGTAGATTTACCTCATCAACAACTGAAAAGGGAAATATTTACTTACATTGATCGCATTAAATTGTGAGAATAGTATACATAAAGGCAATTAAAAGTCAATCAATGACATCTAAGAAAAACAAAATTCTATAATAATGGTCGGAACATGTTTTAAACTGCATTCCTATGTGTTTATAGTGCTACGTCAACACCTCAAGTGTAATTTACATGGATGGTGTTCGATACGTCAGGTATTCCTAGGGTCGTTCCTTAAAATAACTTGATCCGACATGATGACGTCAAACTCCAAGCCCTTGCTGACTGACGAACAAGGAAACAATTCATACTTTTACAATGTAAAGTTCGTAGTTCAAACGTTGGCTTGTAGTCTGAAACTTTGAGTAGGAAGGAATAGTAGGGGCGCATACATGATTTAATCAGGCACCAAATTTTACACCAGGATGTTTTTCTCACCGTCTTATGGATTTAAGGTTTAGAACAATTGTAGAGGTAAAACGTTTTTATTATGGGGTGGGGTGGGGGGGGGGGTGTAGGAGAGTTAAATAACATTGAACGTGTTTTCCCATTCACAAAGAGTTATGATAATATATGGTTAGTTACAGAAAAAAACAGAAACTTATAAAAGTTGGACACCTGGAGGTTTGTGGGGTTGCTTATTTTCAGAGCAGTTTTTTTGTCTTTGTTGTTCCCCTTTGTAGTTCTGATGGGAATCTGAAATGAAACAATCTGCAAAACTAAACGTAACAGAGACCTGCACATATACTTGGCAACAACCAAAAAAGAATCTTTAAAATATTGTAGTGCGCATGTGCGCTAAAATATTGGCATTAATGTTCAAGTGAACGATACCTACATGACTGGACGTTGGAACTTAATGTTTCCTATAGTCTCTGTACATTTGCAGTTTCAGAGGCTAGCTGCGTAACCATCTTATGCTGAGCTTGCCACGGAGCTCACACGCGCCCTTACTATGTAGGTACCTATATATATGACTACACTCCCTGGTGTGTTGTCCGCCCAAAAAAAATAACACCATGAACAACCGAAAAGTTTTTCGTAATACGTGCAAGCACTCCACGCGCACTACAATACTGCGTATTTGCAGGCAAATGCAGTTCTAGTTAGCGTTGTCATCATATATATATATATTAGGGCATTCCAGGCAACCTGGTGTCTGGAGGTTTGCCAGTCTGAGTAGAGGATAGTCAAACATGTCAAGCATGTGGTAATTACTTGGATCAGAAAGAGTAGACGTGTCGCTGAGGTAATTAAGACACAGAAGAAACAGTCGGTGCAGTATAGCTGTATAGATCAGCCCAAAGCTTGTGGACGTTCATTATTTCCCATCAATCTACTAAGTCAACATTCCTTAATCCAAGTTTATTTGCAAACAGGATAAACTGGATATTCTGACCGCGTATATAGATCAGTGGCTCTTGCTGTTTGGGGTATACTACGTATTACATGCCTAAGGGGTTCCACGCTTTTTCTCCCACATTATGTTAGGAAGACACGACTGATCTCCAATTATAAAATGACTGGGTTTCTTTTACTGCCAGCTCAGATCATATTTACTGACTGTGGCATTCATATTCAATCTGATTTGACTTAATCTCCAGCAAAGTTCCATCAAGGCACTTCATTTTACGGTCGATTCGCGTCAATGTATAAGTTCTATTGGGGAAAAATTTGCAGTCACTTTACTTGATATTTTAGTGCATCAAGTTAAGAATGGCCATCTCAATATTTGGGAATAGGCTGGAAAGTATGGAGAAGCTTCTGAAAAAGCACTTAACAATATATTAGACAAAATATAAATATATAATAGACAAAATCTATTATCCTATCTTCCTACCTTCCTTCCTTCCTTCCTCCCTACCCCTCCCTCCCTTTCTCCCTCTCTCCCTTGCCCACCCCTCACCCCCTTTCCTCCTTTCCGTCCTCCCCATCATCCGAACACCCGATCACGATATTCCTGTGTTAGAAGTGTTTCTCAAAGCATGTGGAAATTATTCTCCATAATGCAGACTTTTTTCTCATAAAACAGAGAACGAAGAACCCGAAGTAACTATAGCCTTTCATTGAGCTTCCCAGCAGATAGAGTTTAGCTCACTGGGAGGCCCGGAATTACAAACAGGTATATAATCTTCCAGCTGAATTACATGTGTCTCCTTATCATGGCGAACATATGTAGTTATTTAAGTGTTCATCTACCGTAGATCGTTGGTTAACAGCTGTTACATTTCAGTATACGCATATTGGCAGGTATCATTATTATCAGGATTGAGTATAAATAATATATGGTGTCTGTAGACTCATACGTGCCGTTTTGAGTATAGGAGTAGAACCCTAAATAGGCAGACGTGCTAGGCAGCGTGGGAAAGGAATGTAGATTCCTTTACTACCGTACACGTAATTAGATACGGTGACCGATAGGATCCCTTAATGCAACCGACTCGTAAAGAAAACAAAACTAAATGTTCAGGCGTTAGTCTTCATTGGTGCTAGTATATATATGAAAATAACGACGGAGTATCGGGTTCATTTTGCCTGTTAGAGTTAGGATAACAAGCTGCAGAGTTGGACTATGTCCGAACAGAAACAGAATAATGAGGAAGAAAGAAAAATGGTAGACATATTTTGATCCGTTGCAGCATAGACAAGTAAACGGTCAAATCATAGAGATATGAGAGAGAGGTCAACTTAAGTGCTTTGCCAATTAACTGGTTGTCATAGGCTATACAAAAAACTATAATTATCCAGTAACTACCGAGAGAACGAATACGCTCTGAACATTCCCAGTGCTGTGAAAGAACGTTATATATCAAAACTAATTCTCAACTAAGAATGATTGTGAACTTGGTTTTTACACCCGCAATACTGACATGTTAGAAGATTTTAAAAGTTTATTGATTAAGAAATCATGAGTTTACGCATTTGCCGTCAGAATATAAATGGACTGCGTTAAGGTTACGAAGGAGTTTATGAGAACGTTTTTTCTGGAAATTACGTCACAGCCCACGTGCATACTCTTGTTGTGACGTCATCGTCTGTCTATATTCTACGTAAGCACACGGAACATCTGTTATCAGTATACCTTCCCTGATGGTAAAGTCGGATAAACATCTTTTTGCGAAAATCTAAACTAGAGAGGTACAAATAAGATACTCGTGAAACAGCAGATTAAGAGAGATCAATAAGCTAGCTACTGCAATGGACATGCATGTGATAGGGATTCACACGTACCGATTTTGAATTTGTTTATACAGGCCTGTAACTATAAGTCTACCATATTCAAAGATTGATATTTGAATCTCTCCAAGTGTATATATACGAGCAGCGTGGAAGATCAATCCCAAAATGCCAAAACTTTACCAACTAGTTTTGGTTGCCAACTACAAAAATGATTGAAATTGTGTCGCTTTAAAAAAAAATTATATCTGGTGAGAAATTTCTTGACATAAAAATAAGCTATGTCTAATTAGTTGGAAGTCACTTTAATTTAAACTCACTAAATATTTACGCCAAATCAAGACCGCCCACTGAAACAGAAAATATATATAGAGAGAGAAACACTAACTTGTTACTATTCTCGAGTGAGAAATGAATTTATTTTAGTTCATATCTTGACAAGCATTGATATTTGTTAGACAAATTATTGACGTGAACGTACTATGTGAAATCAAAACAAAGATTTTATCTGACAGATCCACTTCGCATTCTTGTCATGTTTGAGGGTAAGTTATCCTCTGAGGTAATACTTATCATTCCCTAGTCTACATGATATTTGTTACGTGCTACCACAGCAGTGCCTGGTAGGATGCATGGCATCCTACTAGTGTAGTTGTTCCCCAGCTAACGGCAAACAATGTCTTGACTTGCTCAAGTCGATTGCTAGTTAGTATAATGTAAACACATTATACTAGGTATATGTTGCGTGTTACCAACGCAGTATCTGGCAGGGTTTGCTGTGGCGCTATAACATATCTATGGTGTCTGGTAGGACGCATGGATACTTATCAGTACAGTGGTCCATAAGCTAACGACAAACAAAGCGCTGACTTGCTAAAGTCGATTTCTGGTTAGTAGAGTGAAAGAAGAATAGACTACATAATAGTTGTTGCATGCTACCACAACAATGCCAACTGGTACCCATGGTAACCTACCAGAACAGTTGTCCATCAGTGAAGAGGCAAACAATGTCTGGAATTGATAAAGTCGATTAATTTAGTAAAAACATCTATGAAGGAAATGGAGGGCCCACACATATCCTACAAGATATGTATTACCTGCTATCACAGAAGTGCTTGGTAGGACACGTGATTGCCTAATATCACAGTTTTTCATCATTTAATGACAAATTCGAGATTTGCTAAAGTTGATTCTATAGGTTAGTATAATGATGTAAGATGGAGGGCCTACACATACATGAAAGTTGTAACGTGCCGCTATCAGAACAATGCATGATAGGACGCAAGGTTACCGATCAGTAAAGTTGCCAATCACTTTGTTTATTGAAAGAAGGCCTAACCTAGATGAAAGTTGTTGACTTGGCTTGACTTGGCTTGACTTGTTCAAGTCGATTATAACACTTGGTGCAATAGAAGAAAATAGAGGGCCCCATTAATTAATCTAACTCGTGCACTGATATGTGATGGAGATCGACCCAGTGCTTCCGTGTTTCCATGTGCTTCCATGCAGTCAAGTGCTTTCCTAGTGTCGGTGTTGTAAGTTGACTAACTCCAACACAGCATACTGAGGTTACCACGTCACGTGACATTTGCATTTAATAACTGATTATACAGCCTTCACAGACTCTTATTCTGTTAAGGGGTAGTAACTAGTAACCAATGTATTTGAATCGTATCCAACGCAGCACCTGATATAATGTTGACCCCAACTGTTTATTGACCTGGTGACGAGACTAAACCGTACGTTGAACTTTGGATAGCACACGCTCTTAGTTCATTGAAGGTGTATATATAAAAGGCAATTCAGGGTAGGGTAGGTTCCTCATGTCGTTGTTGTAGCTGACGTATACTCCAACACAGACCGTTTCAAGCATGCTGAGGTTACCACGTCACATGACATTTTCATTTAATATCTTATTATACAGACATCACAAACTCTTCGTCTGTTAGGGAGTAGTAACCATTAGACTTGAATCGTGTTCCAAACTGAGCAGCACGTGATCTATAGTTGATCCCAGTTGTTTGTTGACCTGGTGACGAGACTTTATACTGTGCGTTGAACTTTGGATAGTACTTGCTGATAGTTCATAGAAAGTGTATATACAAGGCAAGTCAGGGTAGGAGTGCATTTACGCCTGCCATTCGCTTTCATTGTTTTATGGCATCGTTTATAATTTTAACAGTCGACAAATTGTTTAAATTATCTAAGGCGATGAAAAGGTTAACAGAAAAGTAAAGGGGAAGGATCTCGAAGGAACTATAAACTTGAAAAGATAAATACGAAATTTTGTTTTTGATATTTCCCTTCAGAGATATCGGATAACATAATGTTTACCGTGACTTTGCTTACTAAGGTTAACAATTTCACAAGATATTTGGCATCAAAAAGTCAAGGGTTATACGTACGGCAAAGGACAAATAAGCTACTATAGCAAACATTGTATGTCCTAGATAAATGTAACCACGTTGCTATTGACTTAATTGAAGCATAAAATGTTATGGATTAACCAATCAAATTTAGTCCTTTCACAACGTTATAACGTTAGCGTGTGAACTCATCTACTGTAGATGTACATCGTGTGTGTTGCACAGTATATATTCTCTCTCGTGTAGGCGTATAGCTACTTTATAATGACATTTTGTGAAAGAACGGAATGCGGTCGATATGGAGGTGTAAACTCCCCGTAGTGCTATTTTGTTAGCCATTATTACTAAGGGACGCCAATAAGATATTTCCAATTATTAAACAACTGACCTGTCCAGTACAATCGCCGGTCAAAGGACAAGCCCTGAACCCTTTGGTATTTCTAAGCTGGCAGCCAAGGTACTTGGTGGAAGTATTTTAAGGCCAAGGTCGGTACTAGGTTTAATTAATTCTGGTGAACACACGAGGCGAGTATATTAAACAAGACAGAATGGAATGTGTCGTTTTGGGTCCTTCGAAAGGTATAACTAAGCTTAGGCCGTTATAATGACATTGACTCCTGCTAGGAAATATCATGGAGGCATGCACTCACATTGTATGTAATGAGATTACCGATTCACTGACCGTTGAATGACAACATGTGAACAGAAAAACAGTTTAAATTCTTGATTGCTTTTCTGAAAAGAATAAAACTAACAAACAAACAAAAAGAAGAAAGTAAGGCGTCACAGTCTTCGTACAGAACATTGCTGAAGTATGTTTTATGACACTGGTCACGAGCGAGTGTTATATGGTATGAAAGACTACAATATATCATATATGCTTCTTATTGTGTTTGGAAACCCGTAAACCATTGTATAATCTGATACAAAGCTAGATTCAAAACAGATGTTTATTGCTTCGAGAACTTTCGTTATAATGTTCGAAAGAAGAAATGACACATGGGCTAGGCTAACGTAACCTTTAGAGCCTAGCTATAGGCCTCTATATACTTAACCCTGGTCTGATTTGGTTGTCAAATATTACCTGTGACGGTCATCAAGTGAACAATTTATCAACCACATGCCATAGTAAAAGGTTCTGTCGTGGCCTTTTTAAGCTACCCTGTAACATTAAATTTCTGTACTATTGTTATTTATTGTAAAATTTTAATTTTAAGATATTCAAAATAGAAATATTCCAAAATTTCTTGACAACGAACCCTCTCACCCAGGAGAACACTTGAGTAAGAAATTTGGAGTGATTCTCCCAAAATTTAACAAGTGAGAACAATGTAATGTCCGTCCTTCTGACTTGTGAAGATATTAGTGAAAATGAAACGTTGTTTCGCAGCAGGGCCGCAGGCACGGGGAGGAGGTTGAGGGGAGTGTGCCGCCACAAAACATTTTCAAACTTTGTTGCAAATGTCTTACGGTACATTGTATAACACACTGCACTCACAGTCATATACACTGGCAACAAGTATAGTATTACGTTAATGTAGTTCATATGACGGAAACGATATCACCGTTTTTCATGTAGGCCGCCTTACCCAAACAAAACTTCATATGACGAACATCAGCGCAACCCCCCCCCCCCCAAAGTGATTTCTGGTTACGGGCCTGCTTTGCAAGTACAATATTTCCTCAAAAATGCCGGAATCTCAAATGTTTTTCTTCTCTGGAATATTCTGATTATGCCTAGAGCCAACTCTAATCACCCTACAAGAGATAATTTTGTTCTAATGTACTTAACAACCAACGAGAGCTAAATGATAGATATCCAAACATATGAAGAAGTGAGAACTCCTATTGAAAACAAGCTTGACCAAGTCGTTTCAAGATGACTGACCATGCATGTGTCATAGAGTACGTCCGTGTCACCATACGATCTTAGTCCCTTTGTAACGTGGAATATCACAATGAAGTTTCAATTTCCTATGTATTGTATGTTTCACGTTAGTACCCAATTAGCGAGAATGACAATAGCCTATACTCTATACAGGGCCATCATCTGCGTGATACACACAAATACTATGAATTTAATCGAGTGTTCAATAATGGACTATAACCGATCTATAAATCTCTGAATACGATCGCAGTTACTTGTGAATACTTCCCCAATGGGTTGTCTTTCTTGAAATCGAAATTGCATAATCGATTACTTGTGAAGTCATTAAAAGGAGTCCATCATACTCTATAAAGTTTCAATACGTGATTGGGGGATCCATGTAGACTCTCATGAAATTGTTTACTTGATTTGGGTTTAGGCTTGGCATGCTGCAACAGTATGAGAACTACAGAAAGATTGTCAAGCGAATCATGATTACATGCAGTTTTTTTCAATGTGTAATGTATACAGCGTACTAATCTATGGAGACGTGCGGCATCCATGGAACGCGGTTTTTTAATTTAACTACGACAACATAAGTTATTCTGAGAGACCCAAGAATCGTAGTTGTCAACTTATTTCCTCCAAATTGACTACAAAACAACAACAACAGCAAAAATCGTTGACCTTGTATCACATCAACTGCTGTTATTTGGATAGCTTTTCTATTGTGGATGGTCCCGATTTTTCGTCAAAATCGTTATTCCAGTGGATTTACATGGATTAATCTCTCCCGTACATCGTAACGTTTTCTCTTCATGATCAGTTTGGTTTATTCTGATTATGTGTAAGTCAGTACACGATGACGAATGTTTTGCATTGACTCCAATCAATCTCCTCACATATATCTCTGCATTAAGTATAACTTATACAGTCTGACGTAAAGGTAATACAAACTATCTTTTTGCAAAGAGAAAACTATCGCACAACCTTTATTTCTCTTCAAGAATTTTCAAATAGCATAGTTATGATCGTCTATTTAGTGGGTAACGAGGCGGGAAAGGAGACAGCCGTGTTGCAGCCGTTTTGTGATCCCACGCCCTCTCCACCGTTCATTATTGAAAACAAGCCTTTGATACCGTCATATAACAGTGCATTTCGCGTACCGAAACCGTGGAAACCGCCCACTACATCGGAATATCCCGAGCATAGAAATGACGTCATCACACCTGAAAATGGTGATTGGCAAAATTACTCTGAAACCAAGAAACTTTGTCTTAAAGTGAACTCTGTTCCATTCATGATTCAAATTTCTCAGCGATATGACGATATCGCATCATCGGAGAGAAACTCGGAGGCAGTGGAAGAAAATGAAGATGTGTGGAATACTA
>JAIPMN010044060.1:0-12725 GCA_020650975.1 Apostichopus californicus | reverse complement strand
AGGATTTATTCCAGAGGAGGTGTTTCCTGGGGTTACTGAAGCCAACTGTCCATGAAGAGGGGGGGGGGCGGGGGTGTCCTCAGACAAATTAAAATAAGAGATACTTCATTGAGGTTGTAAAATAGGGGGTGGGGGAACCTGTGCATTATATTGCAACTGCATTATATTGCAACTGCAGTTCCTGATTAACCATAAAGTTAGATGTTTTAGAAGAATTTTAGTATCTGTTAACGAGTATACTAGAAGTGAAATTGTCCGAGAAGTTGTTTGTAAACCTTGTGGTAAACCCCTTTAACAGCACTGTCCTTTCCTTATGTGGCAAGGAAAAAATTGATATAGTTATTGTTTTTTAACCTGATTGTTACCACTGTCTTTCAATTTGATCTGATTTTGTTTCCCCCTGCATGTTATTATCATTTCTACTTGAGTATGAAATGACAGAATAGTTGTGAAATAATTGTTTACAATAATTTAGCTTAGGTTCTGGTGGATTATTTCCACCTATGGACATTTTTTTATTTTTACCGCATGTTTATTTACTCTCTTTACCCTTTTTTTCTTGTATGTACCCTATAGGCCATCAACTGTGCCTGTCTTATTGTCACTCAACTTGCATTTGAGGTGCTACATATTTCTATTCAAAAGAAACTCAATAACAGTTTTGCCAAGTCACTTAAAGATGTTGCAGAGGTAAGTACTGCTGTGTATGGTAATCCTGCAGTTGCAGTAACTGTTTCTTGAACTGTTTTCTTGAAGCAAGATTCATTATTTTGAATTCCAGTTGCCATTATTATTATTAACATATTATTACTAATAAAAGTTCTTTGGTAGTATTTGTAAGATAAACTGTAACAAACAACCATTTAAAAAAAAAATTCAGAATGGTTAATTTTTTGTTGAAGAAAATTCGGAAGTAACCAACTTTCAACTGTTCTATTTTTTCTTTTTCCTTTTTTTGGAGGGGGGGGGGGCAGGCAGGGGCTTTTTCTTTATTGAGGATGAAGGAGGAGGGGTTGGATGGTTTGCCTCTGGTTACTGATACTTGCCTGGTTACTAAAATTACTAGTCTAGCCATTTCAATTGATGATGAGTCTTCAACCAAAAATTATGATAGTCAACATGAAACATATGCACATTCAATTGACATTATAGCATTCTTTGTCATAAGATGAAAATAATAAAGCATTACCTGTATTTATCCATTCATGACTCCTGACTTAATTCTAAATTAAAGATTTTTTTGTGTGTTTATATCTCAAAAACTAGGTGGGTAGTAGCACTGCTTGGACTTTCTACAAAAGTTGTTAATGAATTGATTAATCTATGAAATATGAGTAAATAATGTGATCTTTTAACACATTATCAAAGAGAAACATTTGATGAACGGCCTTGAAGCATTTTCACTCTTTGAGTCTTTGAATACTTTCTCAGTAGTAACATCTTTGTTGTGAGATGATTTCAGTGTTAGAAAATAATTATTATATTTATCATATCGGCTTTAGACTATAATTCATCAATTCCCAGTCTTTAGCATGATAAATTTGAAATACTTTAAAACTCATATTTTAATGATAACAGATGGAGTATTTTATACAGCGTTAGGAAAAAAATGAGAATGATTGTGCATTAATAAGGGAAGAAGAAATTTTAAGTTATGAATATTCAGTGTATATATAGTCTCAATTCAGCCATTTAAAATAGCAGATTTTACAAAACCTGATATATTTTTTCTCTCTTCCATTTTTTTTGTTTTTGAAAGATTATTGAACAAGAGTTAAAACAAATGATAACCTCTTCCAGCTCTGGAGAAAGCTGGGAAGACCATAGAAAGAACTTGTACGCCTATGTCAAAAGTGAAATGCAGGTATGTTTAATCAAAAGAAGGATGGATAAAACTTAATTTCATTTTAAAGGTTTTTTTTATTTTTTTGATATTTTTTTCCTTTTCCAGTTATTTTTTATTGTCATTCTGTATTTGCTGACAATTCCCAGTGTCACTCTTAGACCATGTATGTACCATGTATTGCCTTCGGACCAGGTGTGACTCAATGTGAGGTACTGTGCAACCCTGTCAGACCCCTAGTTTGACACATAAAAAAATATAGTATAAAAAAAGTATGATGGTAAATTCGTGATAGGAAGGGCTTTCATGTTCTACATGTCAAGCTATGAATATTCAGTAAATATAGTCTCAATTCAGTCGTGCTAAAATAGCAGATTTTACAAAAGGTGTTGTTTTGCTCTTCCAATCTTTTCTAGAAAGGTAGATTTCACTCTTGTCCTTCGCCCTTTCCTTTTTTGCCTCTCCTCTCTGTCTATTTAAGTAATTCCATCTGAAGTTTCTTACTATTTTGAGTCAAGTCTATCAGCGTTAAATTTTGAGGCATTTTGATGGTAGTTCATTCTTTTCCAAACAGGATGACAATCTTCTCGTTCAGTTTGTTTATTCGCTCTCTGTTTTTTTTAGAGTGACAGAAGACTTCTCAAATTGACTGCAGAAAGGAGAGAAGGGATTGAACGTTTCATTTACAAGGAATGTGAACGGAGGATCCTGAGTACCATCCTTCAACTGGATGCGAAGAGCTCAAGTCGCAGTTTTAAGAAATCTAAGCAAGCCCTGCAAAGTCTTTTGGCAGAGTGTCATAATAAACTAACGTAGTCGTCATCATCTTAATCCCGGGATACAAATGTGCAACAGCATGTTAAGTATTCCAGATGTGGGACACAGGACTGTCTGTTAAATACAAGATGTCTAACTTTCCTTGACATGAGAATGGCTATCGGGTATATAGATTGGCTGGGTCAATCAGGATCGTGAACAGAGAGAGAGAGAGAGGTGGAGAGAGGTAGTTCTTTGGTGCTAATTTATTCATTCTATTTTATATTTTGTCATGTGTAGCAATATTGAAATCTATGCATCTAGTTAACATTAATGTAACAATTGTATATCAGTTGACTTTTTCAATCTATGATCTCATTTGAAAATTTTTGCTGAAGTAGTTGAGATGTGTATCTAGGATACTAGCCAAACGGTGTACAAAGCAGGTTGATCGTACACCTTAGAATTTGATTTAAAATTATTCCAAGAATTCATTACTTTCTGCAAATTATGTTTATCACTTAAAACCAACTTTTGCTTTTTTTTCAAGAGATGCTGATACTATGTGAATATTATCGTGATCTTGTTTTCCAGTTTTTTTTACATTCCAATCATCTTTGTAATGATATGCAATACTTCCAAGATTTTATGCTATCGATTTGCATATACCAAGAATGGTGGGGTAGTTTCATTTTATTTTGAATGTTAAGATTATTTGATGCCTACAAGATTTGCTATATATAGCAGTTATTCTGATGTAGGGTTGTCCCTCTTTCAACTTAACATGTTCTTTGCCTTGTAAAAGGGATGACTCATAAATAAAATAATGTGTGTGAGGGTGATTGTGTGTGTGCACAATAGGTGCAAGTCATAGTCAATAGGTGCAAGTCTTGCATAATTGGTGCAATTCATTGCATATCAGACTTCAGGATTTCCTCATTTTTTCGTTCTGTTTATTTCTCTTCCTTTTTTTTCTTTCTAAGGCGTAATGAAATTTAGTCAGTTCAGAAAGTGAGTGTGTATTGTTGAAGAATTTCAGGAAACTGCTGAATATAGTCACGAGGTCTTTATTATCGTTATTAAATATCCTTGTTTGGATAAACTAAAGTTTACGAAAGTAGCTGAGTTGTCAAATACTGATGAATGGAAGGAACTATTTAACTCTTTGAAATAAGAACTTATCACAACAGGTATTTGAACCCCTCCCCCCCCCCCTAGGGGTAGCTCTCTTCTGAAGTCGTCATTAACAATCTGCTATGCATACAACCTTCCTTGTCTAACTGGTATATCAAACTGCTTTACATGCTTTTTATGAGAGGATATTATTCATAACTGGTAATATGAGTCATTGAACAGCCTACCACACATAGTACCTTGATGTAAAGTGTTGTACTGCAGTAATACTGAATGTAATTAAGGAAAAATGAACAGTACTAGTTTCTGTTATGTAAAATTAAGAGATATTCTGGTGGCTGAAACGAAAATGCTGCAGATTTTGCTACATCTGTGGGATAAAACCACATCCTCATAGCGTTTTGTACCAAGGTGAAGAAATGAAGTGTTATCATATTTTTAATTTTTCAAAGTTGATGATATTTTGTAAATGCATCTGGCTACAGCATCTTGAATGAAGGCTTAAAAGAAACTAACTTAAATTTTAATTGGAAGTTGGTGCCATAATTGTGACCTTTTTTTAACTGCTATCCCAGCCCTTTTTCTACTTGCTTTTTCTACTTGCTGAAAATTCTGACAGTGGATATTGAAAGAACAGACTTTTTTTGTCGAAATATTACGGCAGCAATCAAAGGTTATTTGTGATAAGGATGGCGCAATGGAGGGAAATATTGAATTTTAATTTTATAACTTGTATTTGTATTGTATTTTAGAATCAAATTTGCACTGTAAATATACTAAAAGTATCGGCATTAAAATGTTTGGGTATCAGTATTCATAAAAAAGTTATGTAAATTGAAACAATCCACAAATGTATTGTTGCTGTGCTTTAAGGTATTTTTCTTGTCGATCATTTGGTCTGCTTTGCATTCAAAATAACTGAAATTGTTTAAATGTTATCTATTATTTTGCCTTTCATATTATCAACAGAAGTCTTTGTAAGTCCAGCTTTCCTTGTTTTCTTCTTTTTACTAACTTCTTTTAAGGGTGCCTTTTCAGTTTGGTCACCAAAAGCTACACTTGTATTACTCAAAAATAAAATAATAATTATAATTGATTGCAATAAGATAATCTTCTTTAAACAATTTTTCATCAAAGTAAGGTATTGTTAGATGAGTGTCTCAATAACAGAGGGCACTGTCATCATACCAGTCCTAGAGTTCCTTTATAGAGTATAAAGGAACTCTAACCAGTCCTATCTCGTTCCGCTAAACTTGACAACATGCAGTCTCTGACTGCATATCATAACGCTACAATGAGTCGATCACTATTACAGGCACGAGCTTTTTCCGCGAATTCTCGGAATATCCGTGATTTCTTTTCTACCGCGGGGACAAAAACTACTATCCTAACACACTGTTAACATACGCAAACTGGAGCCTATACCGCAATTTTTGCAAAGTTCCGTGATTTTTTGTACCCTAGGCTTATCCCTGCTATTAGTGCAATTTCGTTCGTAGTTTATTAAAGAATAGATCCTATGAACATATTTTGGAAGGTTCAAGTCAAAAAAAAAATTGTTACGCCCCTTATCTTGCGTTCTTACATCTGTATGCAAGTCCATCTGGCATGTACGCATGCGTGCGAGCACTTTCACAGGGTATTGTCACCGTGAACTGTTACTGATTTATTGTGCGAAATTAAAATTTTCGTAGTTAAGCTAGAATGATATGTATCGTTATGGGATTTTATTATCAAATATCATTTGGTAAAATTATGAAAATCAAGTCCAATAGCTTTCTTAACGCCCTTTCAAGTTTTCTTAAGTAAGTGACACATACATGGTATCTGCATTTCTTGGTGTGTGAGCGAACGTACAGAGATTGCCAACAGTAGCTTATCATAGTGATAATAAATCTGTATTTTCACAATTTGTCACCTTTCAGTTAGTGGTTGTGATTATGATCTTAATATCAATCTCAGATAAACATGTTCATCCAACATAATACTTATGAGAGAGTAAATACCTTTTTTTAGGACACATGTTTTTAGTTGTTTTTTATATCATGTAAAACCAATGGGACAGAATCTTTCAAAGTCTTCGTTTAGTAGCATAAAAAAACTGAAATTATACCAGCTGATTGAAATTGTAAATGCAATTATATTGCAGGAAGGAGTTTGTTGTTGTTGTAGTATTATTAATATTTCTTTCTTACTTTATGCACAGTTATGTTGCTAGAATAACTGTGAGTGATTCAATGCAATACCTGCCAACGTATGGTCACAATATATCTTTATCAAACTTCCATCTATCTGGTTGCATGTTGGCTGTAGAACACTTCTGAGAAATTTAAATTTGTGTAAAGTTTTGAATGTATGTAGGCCTAATGGGCAAAATTTAATGCATTTGCCCAAAAGCGCCTTAGGATTTACACATGCAATAGAACAGTTTAAGTGCCGTAACAATCCTGAACAAAATACCAATACCAATTACAAAGATATGAGGATCCTATAGTATGCACGTTAAGTATAAAATAATTAGTGTAACTTTTGTAACCAACTACTTTCTCTGCATAGGTTTTCCATTGATCGAAGGAGTCGTAGTACTTGATTATGCAATATAGTTTGATATACTTTAATGTCAAAAGTGTCAAACTGAACCATCAACTAACGAATAAATGGAAAGGCATGCAACTAATAGCTGTTTGTGTTTGTTATTGTAGGTTTATTTAAACGCCATTAGTATAAGCAAGAAAATGTTAGGTAAAAATGGCTCGAAGTGTTCAAATATACTTTGAACCTTGAAATTAATTTAGTTGTCGAGGATTATTTAGATAGACAATTAAATATCTCGGTGTAGGTAAGTAACTGTTATCAGTGGCAGTTATAAATGCGTGCAGCTAAAATGTTAACATAGGGTGACCGTTTTTGGACTTTCTAGCATATTTACCTTTAACACTTAACATTGACCTTTAAACAAAGACATCTATCGGAATTCCGATAGAAATCACGATGTGTACTCATGATCGCCTCATGGTTTAATTTTTATTATTTACACCGTTGTTGACAACATTAAGTTAAGGGGGTGGGGGGGGGGTGAAACAATTTGATGATTAGCAGACGTGCTTAGAAAAAGCCACGTTCTATAAACATTTTACCATAAATATGCTGGCGTGAAATATTGAGAGTTATTTTCACAATTGGAGTCAACTTTCTACCAAGAAATACAGTCGTCGGGGTTGTCTGCTTACACCTTTTACCCGCAGAGGTGTTCCTCTGCATTTACCCCCCACCACATCCTCCCGCCACACACACATATCCTCCCCTTCTTACATGTAGGTCTAATTATTGAAGAGATGGAATCAAAAATTGAAAGAAAATCATGCCCTGGCTATAGTTTCGGGATTAAGGAACCAAGTCAAACGAGCATTCGTGCATATACGCACGCAATTGGCTTCATCGTTCAGTTTATACGTACGAATGCGCTGCAAGAAATATTGTCAAGTTCGTACGTGTGCAGACGCACGCGTCTACTGGTTTGACCTCTGTGTGTATGAGTAGTAAATAAGAGTCTTGGATCTAGCGCTTTGGATTTGCCTTTTTTGGTTCCTTGCTGGAAGCACAAGACCTAATACAATCAAGTTTGCGTTGGCGTGTGTGGGTGTGTGCATCTGTTTCACTTGCTTTGGTCCGCGATAACTCAACGGAGTGATGGAAATTTGTCATATACTTGGTATATTCCCTATCGTTTTTGGCGCTGACCTTAGGAATATGAATACGGTTATCACGGGGTCAAACGTGAAATCTTTACATTGCTGTAACTCCGCAACCAATATAAAAGGGACACTACGTCTTCACGTTCAAGAAGATTGAAGTCATATATCAAGCGCCTTCGGCTCTGTAACATAATTTCTTTTCTCGCGCTATATGTGTTGACACATCGTCTTAAAACCGCTCTGCGCGCATTGGTCCTAAATCTGATGACAAACGCTTATATGCTACGCGCACAAAAGAAGCGTTATACGCACATCATTTCGATACGCTATAGGTGATTAAATGTAAACACATTTGGAGAACTCCGTTATCGTCAGCTCGATGTGCGTTCAGACAGAAAATTTATATTGTTTTCCAAGGCATTCCTGTTCTAATAATCAAGTGAGTTTTCAACTTAAAAAGTAACATTTTGACTTAACGTCAAGAGGGAATGCGCTGAAAGCTTTAGTAATTACTTTCATGTTATCGCACATTTGCCTCCGATCGTCATACACCGATAAAACTAACTTGAGTTAGTCGTAACGGTTAGGCTTGCCATGTTGAAAACGTTGATTATTTTGGATAGGCTTAGACTTCGATCCTTTATACTATCCTAGGCTTCCTAGCCATGTGGTATCGTGACGGACGAACATTTTCTTATTTACTTTTAACAAGCTGCTTAACTTTCGTTAGTTTTACATTTATTTCGATATTATTCATAAAGTTTGCCATTGGACTGACGTTAGGCATACTCATTACTATGCGATAGCCCATATCTAATGACATTAGATAAAGGCTATCGCATATATTAGTCTAATAGGACTAGCCTAGGCTAGAAAGATTTCACTGCTTCGGTCATCGAAATTTTGACACGTTCAGACAATGAAATACCAAATTTCAACACTGTATAAAAAGGAAAGACTTCAATTAAATACAAAATAATTAAATCGACTGCTCAAGATAAATAATAGTGATTTCAATCTACATAATTATGATTATTATGATGACGGTGACGGGTGACGATGATGATGATTATTATTATTATTATTGAATTTTTTTAATTTTTTTAATATATTATTATTATTGTTGCAATAAAAATGAAATGTCGAGAAAATAGTTGAATTTAAAGGTAAAAGCGACATTGTTAACTTGAAATTTCGAAGAACTAGTTGAAATGTCGATATGAATATCAAAACTTAAAAGATAACGAAATTTGAAATAAAAGTCCAACTTGTGTATGGAATGTCCAATTTTCCAACAATTTGTGTAAATAGTTGAAATTTCAAGAAACAAAGAGTAAAATTTTGGGAATGAAATTATAAAAAAAACTTGAAATAAACTATGAAAAAAATTAGCGATAAAAATGTGAAAGTTTCAATTAAAATTAAATACACGAAGACGGAGTTGCCAGACAGTGAAAACACTTCTTTTGATACACATGGGCGTTTCAGAGTCCAGATTTTGAAATCTTAAGAATTTGGTAGATCATAGTAGTCATCTTGTTTGATTTCCGTTAATGTGGGATAGGGTGTGGCGGGCTGGCTATATAAATTCCATACGTACCTACCCTGTTTACAACGACATTTTGATTGCTAAGTAAAATTCAATATATATAATCGTTAATAACCTTAAAGTACCAGTTATAGCCACTGACCACTGAATGCTTTATCCGCTTATTTCAGGATGAAACGTGGAGAAGAAATGAATGTTGAGGGCAGCACAGTATCAAGTCAACGGTCATCTTCAAACGAATACTTCACTGCTGATGAACTCTTCCTTGACGGTGACGTTGACGACGGGCTACGACATCAGCATTCAGCATCACTTGAAAATCAACCTCGTCGAGTACGTGTCGTTGGAATCATGGATGCAATTCGGAGTGGTTGGCATTCGACCTTTGACCGAAGTCCTAAACCAAATGACGACGTCATCAACGAAGAAGATGAAGACGGAAACCCAACTCGTAATATCCAGAATTTCTCCGCCCAGTTCTACTCTAATTATGATGATGATGAGGTGATACATCTTGATTGTGTCCAAGAAAATGAAGAGAGAATTGTTGCTGTTAAGTCATGTGACGATATCTTAGAATTGATGCATAAGGAGTCAGTAACGCCAAACAAGAAAGTTACAGCTAGTGGACATTTTTCAAAATACGAGAAAGATGAAGATCGTCCCGTTTTCGGTTTCGATACCCGTACATTCGGACGGAGATCAAATTCCGATCATGCTTTATCTTCGAAGGATGTACGTCTTAAGTTCAAGAGTCGGCGTAAAAGGTTGACTTGGCCAAACAAGCCTCCTTGTGAATCTGAAAGGTCCGAAATTGTTGATGACGCCAATGACAGAAAAAGGCCACGAGCGAATTATGGTGGTGGCAAACCTGCGGATGGTACGCAGGATAAGACTGCGTCGCATACACTTGTGGGAGACGTGATGCGTAAAGCTGTTAGTGTCCTCACTGTAGAAAACGTTATTCAGGACTGTTTCCTGAGTTACGCAGATCTTCAAAAGGGGGATGTTCGCTTCTCGAAGGATTTCGTGTTTTGGGAAGAAGACGCAGCGGATTCTGCAACTACTGATAGACTTTTGGAAGAACAACAACCTAAATTTGTATCTACTCCCTACCCAAAGCGAAAATCAGCGAACGATTGTAGTACCTCCAATTTTGAAGACACTCTATCTATGCCTGCAAAGCTATCTGATGGCTTTGAACAATCACATGAAGACACCTCATACGGAATGTCACTTACTGACGAGAGATTCCATGATAGCCAGAATTATAGTGCTCTGACCGACGTCACCCCTTTGGAAATATCGACATGTCAAGAAAGCAATGATGGCCAAACCGACCAGAACCTTGACGAGAATTATGACACTTACACCGTCACCAAGAACGTCCATAGTTTAATCGGTTCACCTCGTCACGTTCACCGGAGATTCACAAAGGAGGATGTAGTGAATGAAGACGACACAGATGCAGTTGAATTGCAGAGTCGCAAGTCATCTCCGGCACGTAGTATACTTGAGGCGGCTGAGGATGTTGTCAGTGATGTCTTGACAACTGCACAACAAGCTGCCTCTGAAAGCAGCCCTACTGAGAGTGCGGATGTAAGACAGCAAACTGACGAGCCCCAGTGCTGGGAAGACCTCTTAGTACTTGAGGATAACGAAGATGTCATCAGTCTGTCGGACTTTAATATGAGTGAAATTACTTATATAAAGGAAGAAATCGCTAAGATGAAAGAGACGTTTGAAGAGGTAGCAAAAGACATAAAAAACAACCAACTGGATGGGAGAGACGAATGTGGATCGCCTCGAGAGAAATACAACTTTGAACAAGAAAGTCCACAGCTATGTAACACGTCTCCCAAGGGAAACGTCCAGAACGAGGTCGGTCATGATGCGAGCAATACTCTCCAAGGTACAACTGACAGAAAAAACCGTGATCGTATCCAGGAAGATACCGAGTCAACAGATCCTTCGATTAGGACCAAAATCACATTCTGGGAAGGAATAATGAAATACGGCAGTGACAGCAACAATGCCGAGGCCACTCATGAGATAGCGAATGAAATAGTGTCGTGTAATAATAACGATAGTGTACTAAGTACTAACGGTGAATCGAATTGTGACGATGAAGACATTGATGAGAGGCAACTTGAAGAAGACCGTAAAAACGAACTAAACTACTCCCAAGGTGCTTGTTATGAAAACGTAGTCGACACTCAACAGACTCCAGAACATGTGTATACAATAAATGATGAAAAGACACAATTTACAGGTGAAGAGGCTGCTCCCGAAGCCAGTCATGAAAGTGTACGTTCATTGGTTACTGAGGAGTGCACACCCCCTTCAAAGGTAAAGACAAGAATTTCAATCTGGGAAAAGCTTCCACTAAGGCGTGGAAACAAACGAGAGCAAGCGCTTGTCGACTTGAATTCTTCCACGAAAGAGAAAGTTGAATTTTTTGAGAAATTTTCTTCATCCGAAAGTAGTTTTTCCAGAAGATCAAGCTCTCGTTTTAGTTTCATGAAAGATGACTGGTTTCAGAGATTTCGAAAGAATAATAACAAAGACAAGTTGGAAAATACTCTTGGATCCACCGATGTATCTTACGTTGTACTATCACCCCATAGTAATTATGAATCTGGTATATGGACAAACGAAGCTTTCTTCGAAAATACTTCGTTGGGAAGTGGTGTCGACAACACGACTGACGAAAATGTAGAAACAAAGTTGGATTCGAGTCGTGATAACCCCCAACTTGTTAAAAATGAAGCAGACAGCTTTCATAAGTCATCTGTTCAAAAAAACCGCCCAGAATGTGATTCGGAATGGAGTTTCATTCTTGGCGACTCTTCCAATCGCAAGTCGAATGCAGAAACTGGGTCAAGAGAAGGAGAGTCTGCAACAAACGAACTTGAAGAGATCGACACCAGAGTTAATTGTGATGCAGCCAAAGTCATACAGACGGACGCTGAATTAGACAATGCAAGCGTTGAAGAGTATAGAGACGTCCTCCCTGAAATAGCAAGTGATGAAGGAGAACACATGGAAGATGAAGGAAAAACGCAAGAATTCTTTGATGCATCTCAAGGAGGCGATAAACATGAAGATTTCCCTCGAGTCATAGGCGGGAGGTCTCCTATTACGACGCCAGAGTCTCACGGTGATGACCAAGCGGAGACCACTCCGAACAGGCTGGAAATTGTTGGCAGTAAAATGAAACTTCACGAAACATCATCTCCTGACTTTACAAATGTTAATGCTAACACATCTTCAAAGCCAAAGAAGAGGAAGCTTTTATCATTTTTCCGTCGGAAATCGAAAGAGAAGAAGATCAAAACAGCAAACCAAGGAGCCATTGCTAATTATGGGGAAGTTGTTAATACTGAGGAAGAACCTTCCTTAGATTATGTAGACAAAATGATCGCCAAGAAATCTAAGAAGTCTAAATCAAATGATTGGGGGTTCATTGATTTAGCAGATTCTAAACCTAAAACATCAAAGAAACGATGGAAGGTGTTTCGAAGGACCTAGTCATATAGTTCTAAAACTTCTTTGCCACTGTTCCTTAAGGAAGCTATAGAAAAGGCCAAGTATGATCCGAGAATTCAAAAAGGGCTAGTGGAGTCACTGGGAATGTTTAAAAAAACAAAAAAACTTGTATTCAATTAAATAAAATATGATTCTGGCATGCGTGTAACGTAACCGCATTATATTATACGGGATGGTTAAGCTTTTTCTATCGTGTAAT
>JAIPMN010044044.1:0-10937 GCA_020650975.1 Apostichopus californicus | reverse complement strand
AGTGCAATAACTCCCAGTGCCAAGGTGTGACACAATTGATATTTTGGGACAAGTTGCAAATGGTATAGGGGAATATTTTCAAACTTAACGGTCATGTGATCCGAGGTCATTAAAGGTCAATTATTGATAAAAAACGTATTTTTGCGATAACTTGAGAACAAATTGTTCGTTATGGTTGGGAGTTGCTTCAATGTAATCCAATTGTCGACCCGCATCTGGGTTACCCTTGACCTCAATTTGACCTCTGGTGACCTTTACGTGTTTTGGGGATTTTTACAGTTTGATGCTATTTTCAGATGTCAAAGGTACCTTCTGATCATAAATGTCAATAGGTTGACCCCCGTGTGACCTTCATGTGCGAAGTTATACGAGGTCAAAGTTAATTTTCAGACATTTAATGCAATAACTCCCAGTTCCAAGGTGTGACACGGTTGATATTTTTGGACAAGTTGCAAATGGTACAGGGGAATATTTTCAAACCTAACAGTCATGTGATCCGAGATCACCAAAGGTCAATTAATGATAAAAAACTAGTATTTTTGCGATAACTTGAGAACGAATTGTCCGTTAGGGTTGGGAGTTGCTTCAATGTTATCCAATTGTCGACCCGCATCTGGGTTACCCTTGACCCCAATTTGACCTTTGGTGACCTTTACGTGTTTTGGGGATTTTTACAGTTTCGATGCTATTTTCAGATGTTAAAGTTACCTTCTGATCATAAATGTCAATAGGTTGACCCCTGTGTGACCTTCGTGTGCGAAGTTATACGAGGTCAAAGTTAATTTTCAGACATTTAATGCAATAACTCCCAGTTCCAAGGTGTGACACAGTTGATATTTTTGGACAAGTTGCAAATGGTATAGGGGAATATTTTTAAACTTAACGGTCATGTGATACGAGGTCACCAAATGTCAATTAATGTTAAAAATATAGTATTTTGGGGGGAGAAAATGGGCAAAGAAAAAATGTTTGAATTTTTACAGTTTTGATGCTCTATTTAGGTTTCACCGATCAAAAATGTCAATTAGTTGACCTCCGGGTGACCTTTGTGTGTGAAGTTATGTATACAAGTTCAAAGTTAATTTTTAGACATTTAATGCAATTAAATCCCAATGCCAAGGTGTGACACGGTTGATATTTTGGGGACAAGTTGTGAATGGGGTAGTGGTACATTTTCAAACTTAACGGTCATGTCATCTGAGGTCACCAATGTTATCATATCTGTTGACCCGCTTGTAGGTGACCTTATATTTCTTACATTTTGACGCCATATTTAGATCTCAAAAGTGCCTTTTGATCAAAAATCCGATCACAATTTGTGATCACAAAAGTGTTGGCTATAGTGTTGGTTACTTTATGTGTACATGTAGGACCACAATTACTTGGACTATTTGAGCCCAATCTTGCTTGATAATATTATGTGTATTGTCATATTCCCCTAAGCAAGGAACCTCAGTGCCCTTGGACTCTTGTTATGTAATACTACATACAGTTTGTGATGCAATGATGAGTGTATTTTTATGAATTTTTAATGCTTTAAACAATCTTTACAGTTCCTCAGCATTAACTTTTTTTCAATGCTTACCAGATGCACCAACATCACATAGTTCAGCGAGTTCATTCTGATCTACTTCAGCTTGCTCATTACTGCTAGAATCTTCACAATTAGAGTCATGTTCTGGGATGTACTCATCTGAAGATTCATCTGAGAGTTCTAGGTCCTTTTCTAGGAATCAGAAATAATAAATTTAGGAATTATCTCTATAAGATGCTCAATGACTGAGCATTTGAGCATGAGTGCATACATGCGAACACAAAGGGAAAAGATCATGAACCCTAACTTGGGGTGAATGTAGGATTTCAGGTGCCCTCTAGTATCATATGAATTTTTTTTGGGACAACCTGTGGGAAAAGTTTAGAATTACTTGGTGGATATTTGTATGTTTTCACTTATTCAGATTGTATTAATATTTCGATCTAATGAAAGCCTATCCTTCCATTTTCTACCTATGAACATTAATGCATTAAATTAGCAACACATTGCATCAAACAGTTTACTTGAAAAATTTTAATGAATGGATTCAAAAGTTGAGACTATTAGTTAAGGGAATGTACTTTTCCTTAGGCCAAAAGAGCTGCTGTGTATATTTGATACACACAGAGCGGAAATGAATTAATTAAGCACAAAGATTGCAAAGCACTTGATCAGTTTCAAAACTATATTTAGTAATCAAAACTGGGCTTGAGTACAGTTTTATATTGAAATGATGGTGAATAAAGAGATGGCACACAAAAGTCTGCAGAATCACGGATTTAGTGATCTTGCAAATTGATGAAGAAAAAAGATGATATACTTACTGTTGCTTAGGCGTTCATAAATCCCCAGTGGCTGTATTTCATGTTTGCAGATGGTGTCCAACAGCCATTGAACTGCAACAACTGGCCTGTTATCATACTCTTGGTTCATTGTCCTTCTTTATAATTCTGTCAAAGCAGAGACAGGCAGAGGTTTTACCCTAAGGATGTAAAGTTTCACCATGCAGTGACCTATTATTTGAAACAATAGTCATACATATTACTTGCCAATACAGAATGAGAATGAACAAAAATCATAAATTATGATGTTTAGTGAGGTTGTCATTAGAAATTTAAAGAAGCAACACGACAATGATCGGTTGACGCATGTACTTTATTTTACGTTTCTTATTCTCTGTTAATGTTACCACCCAATTTTGTACTGGCAACTTGCACCATTGGCAATTAGTATCAACATCCTTGCACATTCCTTTGTGGAAATTCAGCATGAATGTCAATGACTTAAACCCGCATGGTATATAACTGAATGAGATAAAACCTGTGACAGTATTACCATCAAAATTAATCATACACTTTAGTGTTACATTGCACACAAAAAAAAGACATGTGCCAAGTAAGCTAGGCCACAGGAGTTAGTATTTACACTGCTACAGTTAAAAAGCAGTTACTACATTTGCAAAAATCATTGGTATACATGCATCTGGACCATTTGCTCCAGACAGCTTCAAAAGGTTTGTAAACTCATCTGAAAAGAAAATGGGAATTCAAAGTTTGTTGTGTAGTATCTGTTCCCTTCGTGGGGAATGGTGCTGCACACCCGACGATGATCACACAGTGACAGTCCCGATGCAAGGGGACTGGGGCTGAGAGCGGATCAGTCGTTTGGTTGTTTGGTTTTCGTGCCCAGGTTCTTTCCTGGGTGACTTTTTCTTAAAAAGTATCTGAAAAGAAAATGGGAATGAAAAGTTTGTTGATTACAATTGTACAATAGTAACCAACATTGAACAAACATCATAACTCAAGAAATTGCAAATAAAATAAAGGCTACCATTAATAACATGCAGTGAAAGGAAAGGCACTGAAAACCATAATGTAACCTACAGGTGTGGAATACCGATGTTGTGACAGTGGATTAAAACATTTTCTCAATACATGATAGTGGCTAGACAGAGATTAACGTCCGTAATTTTAGCAGATTGGACTACTTCAACAAATTGGAGGTTTAAGAAGCAGGTTTTTTTTTAATCTACTGATAATGAAAAGTCCTTTGCCATTTGTGATGTTGCATGTGAAACATATATTTGTGTTTTTGTCAATCTCAAGTTCAAAGCATCATCACATGCTAAAACTTCACAATTGGCCCTCTTTCACTACAATGTACTAGTTAACAAAGTATGCAAAAAGTAAAAATAAATTGGTTTAATCCCCAAAAACAGAATTTGTAATGACAAATAAGCAACTCTCATGTAAATCACCTTCAGAACCTCTAGTTGATACCCCAAGCAGGGAGATGGAGTATTTGGATAACAGAGGCTTTCCTTCTCTTCTGGTCCTTGCCCTCATAGGGCCATAATGGACACCCAAATGGTCACCTATGATTTCAAAGTCTGCTTCTGCAAGAAGCCTGCCAGCTTCGAGGGAAGATTGTACCCCTATATTACAAAGGGATGAAAGAAAACAAAACATGAAGTACCATTATCTACAGTACATTACATTTGTAATGGCTGATTTTTAGAAGTTCTTAAAGTCTCAAGTGCTATACTTCTTAATTATCATAAAAATTTCCAAAACTAACGTCAGCAAAGAAATCAAATTGAAAGCTTAATATCCACCATTAAGAACTGCTTTCAACATATATTCATTAAGTAGCAGGAGATCATTCTCAATATATGCACATTTGCTGAGCTGAAAGACATTTGTCTATTTATGATCATTATCGCTTTAAACTTCCCCTGTTCAAAATACAAGAAGTTCAGGAACCAAAATTGCTCAAAAAAAATTCAAAAACTCATTCAAATGAGTGGCATGCAAAGAAGCACCCCTAATGCTAATAGGTGGACAGAACAAAAATGGTTCTTAATTTGCACTCATTAACATATCATCATTAGCTGCTGCCATTACACACATTCTCCAAGCATAATGGAGTGAAACCTACACATGTAGTCAGCATATTTCCAATTCCAATAACACGCAAATGTTTTGAAACTATGCCCAATGCAACTTTCATTTAACTGTCTAATCACTCTCAATATGTCAAGTGACTGTGTTGTACCGTATATAACTTCCATTTACAAATTGACCTGTTTCAAACAAGGATAATTATAAGTGCTAAGCAGAGAAATATAATTGGAAACAATTCCATATTTAAAAGTTGTAACCGAAAAAATTGTTTTTTAAAGATAATTCTATACGAGTTCTGCTATCGCTAAAGCAACTGATGGGTGTTGCTTACTTTGGTTAACATTTTGTTCAAAGGCCAAAGCCATTCTTCAACTTTAATCTGTTGTCACACTTTGATGTTCTACAGTTTTGACTTCTTTATCCTTTTCTGCCCTCTCACTGACTTACTGAGTGACCAACATCTACATACTGAAAGACTGTTGGCCTACTGTATAGGGCATAGTCCTAAATCAGAAACAGAATCTTTGTACAACACTGCAGGTAAGGACTGATCAAGCATATATGCAGGTGATTAGAACAGATTATAAACATATATAGTCACATGGACAGACAAATTCATTTAAACTTACATAAGTAGCTCACTATCTACAATCCAGCAGCAATGCCTGCAATATACTTCATAGTTGTGGGACATTTCCCCTTTTCTGCCAAAAGATTTAAAACACAAAGTGATTTTGCTTTCTTTATTGTTTGTGAAATTACCTCATCAGTCTTGATAAAATGTATGCACACAACCTGCACTAGTTAATAAAGTTTATGAATGACCTTCAAGAAGGTCAGAATTTTGACAACAAGATCAACAAGTGCACATTTCTCAGGGCTTTAAAAACCCATTATCACACCCAGCAATTAAACTCAAACATGAAGATATATGAAAGAATACTGGAATCCATGAGTTTAGATATTTTATTCACATGTGCTGTTGGTTAATGATTACTTCAAAAAGAATGAGAAGACATTAACATATACAACATACTCACCAGCCATGAGAATAACATGGGTTGTGGTACTCTCTATCATTGCAGTATATCTACATCCATGGAGGTCTACCAGCTTCTGTATATGATTCTGTAGCAAAATGTCACTTATAAATTTGAATATAAACCACATTTATGCTCTTAAATTGAAGAGTACATTTAGGATCTTGCTTTTGATTTTCAAAGTCTGAAGCACAATCATGTATATTCTTACACTAGAAATAACAGATAGTGAAGAACTTTCTTTACAAGTCAGTAATATTCATGTCCATGTATGCACAAAAGAGAATGTTGACATAAATGTCAAATAACCTCTCAAAGGAGTTCACAAGAGCACCAATGGTACAGTAACTCATACCATAATGACAAGTATGAATTAGAGTAGCTAATAAGGGTCCAATTAAAAACCCTTTGTCACAGCGTGAGCTGAATTTTCACCAAAGCTATTAGCATTCTGGATATTCACAAGGCTGTGACCAAAAAGTCATCAAGATTAAAGATAAGGGCACAATAATGGACAGCCTGCACCGAATAGTACAACTAATCCTGCAATGAATGAATAGGCCTAACCTATATGCATATTGCATTAGCAAAGTTTAGTTTGGTCTGGATAGCAAAAATGTTTATGTTGTTTCACTTGCCTTCAAGTTTTGAAAAGATCCCTAAATCTGCCTGTTGTCAAAAATGGCTGTTGATAACCCCAACCAGGAATGCCAACCTCTGAACTCAGAAAACTACTCACAGACCCCAAAAACTTTATTTTGCCATACAAAACTGTATTTTTTAATACTATGCCTAATTTGACTTGTAACTCTAAACTCAGGGTTTAAACTCACTTGTTTTTAAGTTTATGAGTTAAAAAATCTGTTATGCAGAATTGATACATCATGATTATAACATCTTATAAAGTGTACAATTGATGAAACTTACAAACATAGTGTTGTAATATACTAAATACTTCTCTTATTATATTCCATTGTGGCCTTTTTGCACTTCTGCAGGAGTTCCCGATTTAGTTCCCGTTTGTAACAGGGAACCCCTGCTTCTTGCCAGTAAAGTTTAGATGTAAGGCTTTTGGAAAGTACTTCAGTACTGAGATTTGGCCTGAATTCTGTCGCATTTTTTCTTACGACACTGAAGATTCTCTCATCTTGTGCATTGCTGTGATCAATAGTGAGAATCATTAACATGACTCTAGGTAGGTGCTTGTACTTGACTGCTCCAGTTGCTTTGTCCTGTTGTGATAACTGTGCCCAAAAGTAATCTGCTGTGCTCTCACTCATGTCAAGCTCATCATCTACCTGGTAATGGGCAAACTCAACTTGCAAGTCATCTAATTCATATTGCATAAACTTAAACCTGTCTACAAAGTATGACACTGATGAGAAGTTGACTTAAAGTCTTTTGTCCTTCATCATTCAAAGGAAATGTGGCAATGACATAACTACAGACTGACATGAAGTAATTCCTGACGCTGTGTAGAACTCCTCCAGCTGACTCTCACTGAACTCATGACATTTGATAAAGTCTGTCACTTCATGTCCCAGAATTAAGTCTGCATCACTCCTTTGATTATTTCTCTCTTATAGTGGCACTCTTTCAAGCTAGCTGAAGATTTGATGACTGTTGGTTTCACAAATCCTAGCATGACATCCTTCAATTGGTTCACGTCTTTGAAGCTCCAAGTTTAAATTGTTAAACAGTGGTATTGTATATTTTAGAAACAAGCAGTATAGTTTATGATAATCTGTCAGCTGTTCATGAACTGCTGCTGCCTTTGCCACTGCATTAGTCACTGGCTTTGATTTTGTGGTTTCCTTTTTGCCACTTGTCTTTGGTTTTGAAGATGGTACACTGGTTGGCTTTGCTTTTGAAGTTGCTGTGCTGGTTGATTTAGACTTTGAAGCTGTGCTGGCTGACTTAGTTTTTGAAGTTGCTGTGCTGGTTGACTGAGGCTTTATAGTTGCTGTGCTGGTGCTTTTTTGCCTTGGTTTTGGTGTCATCACAGGTGTTTTCATTGGTATTTTGAATGCACTAGCAAATGTACTGCTCTTTGAAGAACTTTGACTTGGGCTGCTGGCATCCATGCTTTTCTGTTTCTTGGTTTGATCAGACTTTCATTCTTTCTCTTATGTGACACTACTTTCTTGTGAAGACCACCTTCCTTCTTAAGGTAAAACACCAATGCTGGCCACTGTTCAAGTAAACGATGCAAGGCATGTTCCAATGAAAGCAATCTTGTACAGACATGTTTGAGGATCTTATGGTTAGCTGTGCCACACATAGCTTGCGCTTCTTTCATGTCTTTATGCCGTTTAGATGACTTCTCCAAGTAGTAGTATATTTTGACTAATATGTCAACTGGCGTGAATGGTAATGTGTCTGCTCCCTTTTCCGCTGCCAAATGTAGACGGTGACAAAGACACCCTAAGACAAACACAGGATTCTGCTTCTTCACATATCCCCACCATTACAGAAGCATTGTCACATGAAAAGCAGATGCAATTTTTCCAAGGTATCTTCTTTGCTGTCAATGCTGCATCTAGAAGTTTGAAGATATTGGAACGAATTTCAAATAAAACACCAACTATCTTCTTCAAAGATTCATCAAAGTAGCGGACAACCGCTGGGTAGAGCTGTCCTTCGTTACCATAATCTGAGCTGCAATATTATCTGAAAGAAAGCACAACATTAAAATGAAGGATAAATACATGTACATTTGGAAACAAGTTGGCTAGTGTCACTGGTTTAACAATTTGTGTACTGTATTTGGGCATCCATTATTATTATTGTTGACCTCAGATGACCTTTGACCTTAGTAAGTATGACCTTATATTTAAACAATATGAACCAAACAGTTCGATGAAGTTGGTCACCGATCATAATCCACTATGTAAACAAAGTCTGCCAGAGGCTTTGTTTATGAGTAACGACCATTTAAAATGTGCACTTTCGTATACTTTAGTATGCAAGAGACATTTTTAAAATTGTTGTATCTCCTTTATTACATAGCCTACAAGGTCAAGTTTGCTACACATGATACACAATTTAAAATAAATAATTCACTGTTTTTAATAGAGGGCAGGGGTCAGTAGAGGTCAACTAAGACACGTTTACATATGAGAACTAGGTGAGGGGGCCTGAATGAGTAACTCACCTTGCGTTTGTTCCCCTAGGATCCGAGCAATGGCAGTGGTTTTAGTCCGACGGCACTTGAAGTCCAAGGCAATTTTGCTGTCTGGAAACATTTTTGACACAAGCTCAGTGAACTCGTCTGAAGAGGTGAAAGGCAAGTTATGGTCAATGACATATTGTGTCCATAAAGTCTCAGCCCTGATTACTGCAAAGTCCTCATTAGATGCTGATGACAGGAATTGGGTAATAGGGCGGTTTGTGCTTTGTGTTCCTGCATTACTCCGATGTTTCTTGGTCTTCATGTGATTTTCTATGTCATACGCCCCACTATGGGTGATGCTGAAATCTGTGGCACAAACTTTACATCTTGCGTAACTCTCTCCTTTCCGCGATGGCTCTATTACGGATTTCCACTTCTCGGAGTGTTCGCGTTTGTAGCACTGCTTCCTTGTTCCTTTTCCTGAAGTAGACGCCATAATAATCCAAGTATAAAACACGGCACGATTAACGGTATCCTTCACTTGCGCTCAGCTCCGTGAACGACGAACTTATAAATGGCGGCGTAAAAATGCAAGCATCGATAATACCAAGCCAGTTTTGTGTGGAACGTGGCGATTGGTCGCAAATGCGTTGTTAACATTCGATGAACCAATCACGATTGCGCTATCTTACGAGATACGAGTCTTGTGTAATTGTGTAAAATGTAATACTTCACAGGGCATTATAACCCTAAGATTGGCCTTGGTCTCATTTAGCAGCCGCCAGTCGTTATATTTTTTGTACTTATTTTTGATAATGGAAAATGTTATTTTTTTAGAACAAAACGTAAAATCGTATTTTTTTAAATTTTGCGTACAAAATACGGCAAAATCGTGAAGATGTGAAAATGAGGGCGCTGTTATCAATTTAGTGAATTTTGAAAGACACACATATGGGGATAAAGACACGGAAACACATTTGGAAAATTACCCTCAATCCCGGGACATGGCTAAAAAGCCCGGGGAGCTACAGGGACCTCACTTTGGACATCCTCCACCGTTAAAAAAGTCGGGACGTTTTTTTTCCATGTCCTGACATTCAAGGTAAGGTGCATACACACTTCAGTTCAGTTCTCGTGGAGTGCGGACGTGTTTTCGACTGCTCTCCACTTTTCGTTGACCACACACTTTGTGGCTTGCCACACCCCTAGCTGTCATGGCGGCTCGCCGTGACAGCAAAATCGTATTGTTGAGTTTTTCGGGGGAGGCTAAGGTCGTCCCCGGACAAGTTTTTTTCAGTTTTGCGTTCTGTTGGTTTAAAGGTCCCTGGAGAGGTTGACGCGCTTCAGCGTAAACCTCTCCGGGGAATGAATGTTTTTGATGTTCGGTTCACCTCGGAGGCTGCCCGCGTCCGAGGTGTCCATGTGTTGGAGGGAGTTGAGGGACTAAAGGTCACACCGTATGACAGTTCGGTGTGGGTGACAGTCCTCCATCTCCCTCTGGACATGTCTGAACAGGTTGTTGTGCGGACACTGGGGCGTTTGGGAAAGTGACCGGCTACGAGGAGCCGGAATTCCTTGAATGTAAAGGTGTCAAGACCGGGACTAGACGAGTTAGAATCGAACTAAAGTCCGATATCCCCTCTACCTTGTGGGCTAATGGGCACAGGGCCCACAATGCATACCCGGGCCAGCCTCGCACTTGTTGGAGGTGTGGGCTAGAAGGGCATGAGGCCAGGTTGTGCCCGAACAAGCGGTGTAGCCGCTGTTTACAGGTTGGGCATACCCTGGCCGAGTGTAAAGGGGATATCGTGTGTAACTCGTGTGGGAAAACGGGCCATTTTGCCCGTTTATGCCCAGACCGCTCATACGCCGCGAGAGTGGCTACGGGCGTGGTTGAAGCGGTCCCCGTCCCGGCCTCTGACACCGTACCACCTGATGCTCCTGTCATTGCCCCAGTGTCCGACACTAGCGCCCCGGTGGAGGCTTTGTTCCCCCTTGCGTGTCCGACTTCTCCCCTGATCGAACTTGCCGAGACTGCCAGCCTGCCCACTGAGGCAAAGCAGGACAAAACGGCGGAGATGGTACTAGCGGAGTGGGATGCGGCGCAGGATGCCGCTTGTACTGGTTCACCGGTAGCTACGCCCGCTATCGGTGATACTAGTCGGGCCCCGAGTCAACCGGCCCAAGAGACATTAAGTGGCCCAGATTCTGACTCGCCAATGGAGGACTGCACTACAGTCTTATTAGTTGTGGCTAAGGAGTCCTCCGATTGGTTTGACGAGACGAAACAGGCCACTGATCTCATTGACTCGAGTGGCCCTTCCACCCTACCCGCAGCCGCTTCCGCT
>JAIPMN010044036.1:0-12168 GCA_020650975.1 Apostichopus californicus | reverse complement strand
TATCTATATTTATATATTTAGGTCAAGACCAGTTGTCTGATGATTGCTCAATGCGTGAAACTACTAGTGTTCCACTAGTCTCAACTCATTTTCACCTATACTTCTCTCTATCCACCAGACATAGAGCACTCTGAGCCAAGATAGATGCCAATCAACCAAACTTACATATAAATATATATATTTACACATATTAAAATACAGATAAAAAGGGCATACTATAACATTACTAAACTCTTGTTTATTGACAATATACTATAACACATTAGTAAACATGTTTTATACAGAACCAGATACAGCTCAATCGCAAGAAAAAGCTAAGATTTCACTAATGCAGTATATTTTTACCTTTGCCAACTTGAGTTTAACACATTGCTGGCAGGAAAATATACAATTTTCATATGATTTATCAAGATTAATGAATATGAAAGTTATTCTTAGAGTACAAAGCAAAAACCATTTTGATAGTCTTGGCTTCACACAATGTGCAACATGTGTCATTCAGTCAAGACATACAGTATATAACTCTTTCAATTTAATTTAAAATGTGTTAATTACCATTAATTAAACACATGAATGTGGGTTCAAGATTTCAATTATTAAGAAAACACAATGGAACAATAATCTTTGCACATTTGTTTAAAAAACATTAAATACAGAAACTTATATGATCTCTTTGAAATAAAAACAATATAAATCATTAAGAGCCAATTTGCCATGAAGATGTTATTAGCACCATTGTTTTAATTCAAGCAAACCAATCACTAATAATGAACAATCTTTGCAGTCATTATTAGAAAAGAGGAAGGAACCTTTTCAATTGGATTATTTCATGTTGTGATATTTAATACTAGCAATGTTCCCAATAAAAACAAATAGAAACAAACAAACAATAAGATTGACTACTTCCTGCATATCGGAAAAGTACAGTCATTAACTTTATAAGCGACCAATTAACAGCATCTTATGTAAACAAATGGAGTAACCAGTTACTATCTTATCTAAACAAATGGACAAACAGTGTAAAATATACACAGATTTCCTATGCAAAGGAAACACTCTTTGGAAAGACTCTTTGGCAATTAAAATGTTGAAATATCAACTCCATCGCATTCCGTGCTTTGTCTTGATCAGTGTCATCTCGTCTATAATTTTCCCGTCCTGTGGAAGGTGAAAGAAGTGAAAGTCGACGAATAGAAAAGTCAACTTGAGGTCAAGGCAATTGTAAGTAATCCTCAACTACTATCATTTCCGTTTTTGCTTTTTAACTATTTTACCAAAAGACTTTTCCATTAGCAATTAACACTTTACCATTGCCTACAATACGGAATACTTTCTTATTAGATGGTAAACAAATTATTCTTGTTAACGTGTGCATTTTCATACAAAGGCAGTGGTAGGGTGAGCAATTCCTTCTTCCAGATGCAACTCCTGAACCTCAGAAGATGTAACAGTACTTAAACGTTTAGCTAAACAGTTCCCTATTAAGTTCAAGCAATATGAACAGATTTCTTTGAAAACACTATATCCACCCCCCCACTTCCCCTTCCCCACCCAATAAGAAGTCTAGATAATTTGTGATAGTAATGTAAATAGATTTGAAACTTACAGCAATGTCAAATGAATCTGCTCAGATTTAAATAACTATTAAAGAGGAAACTTTATTTAAAAGCAAATGAAACCTCAACTACAGATCTACGACATCTGTAGCATTTAATTTCTTTATTTTTGTGATATAAACAAATCAATAAGATTAGTCACAACTATATGCAAGGCACATAGTACCAGCATTAAATTATTTGCAAAGTGTTAAACTAGATTACAATGTTTCTAGTTTCCAAGTGAGTATTGTAACTAAGGATTGTCCATTTCATGTGCCTTACTTAGAAACTACTATTCACAAGAAGGCTAATGTAAATAAATGTAAATAAATGTCACATTGTGTCACTTCGAAAGTTACTGTGATACCGATACTTAATACTGCCTCTTTAAGAGTGAGAGTAGTGAGTATAAACTAGCAAAGTAAGTAAATATCTGTATATGACTAGGTCTGGCAACAAATATTGTATCTACTAGCCATTTCATGCGTGTGAATAACATTTGTACTTCCCAAAAGATACGACTCCTTGTTTAGGTCATTGTACTTCCTTAGCACTTAGTAGTAGTACCAAAATCTGACACAATACTTCTAACTTAGGCTATAGGCATGTACATGCCACTGCTTATAGAACCTTGGCAAATGCCTTTACATGCAATAGTCAAATTAAGCAAGGTACATCTTTGGTTACAACAGCTGAACTTCTACTCACATATAGTGAGTTGGTGAGTGTATATTTGTTCAAGCCTTGATGCATATTGCATATTGTTAGTAAAGTTGGCAAAAGAAAGGTTCCTTAAATTGAGTAGTAGCACACAAATAAATCACCAACCTGATCGTCTGAGACCTGCTGCATGTTAATGTGTGTACCGTTGATGATTTGTAGTCTAGTATAGCCATAGTCACTGGATCTAAAGGCATCAAAGTACCTCATGGGTCCAAACTGACTGTGTTCCTCACTGCAACCCTGCATGGAAATGAATGCAACAACAGTGATGAAAACTACACAGTACACACACAAATATCTAAATCAGTCAGCGACACCAAGATGTGATAAGGGACAAACACAATATCAAATACTATCTATTAGAACAAAGAATATTAAATCAAAAGGGGAACAAAACTTACAAAAGATTTACAAACAATACCACTGCAGTGTTAAGTTTTTAGTATTGGGTTGTTTCTTCTCATAGAAAATTTCAAAGTGTTTAATACAGAACAATATTTTTTGGACAAATTAGATTAAAGTTACATTTTGTTTGGTAAATTTGCAGGAGTTCTGTATAGGTGAACTGATACACAAAGAGTTTCTAATATATCAGCATTTCAAAACAAGCATATCAACATTAGTTTTCAATTTGAAAGACCATTGTTTCTTGTCGAATAATCCCTACAAAAAATACAATGAAAGGACTTACTGCTGATCCTGTGATGATATGGACGGGAGATGTAGGGTTGGTGTATGGCTCTGATAAACTGCCGTTGTGGACCTAAACAAGAGCAAGAGAGGTCAACAATGATGGTTAGAAGTGTATATTTTTCTTCAATTCCCTGAGGTTTTCCTTAGGCTATTAGAAAAATATGATACTCAATGTATTATAGCTAGTATGAAATGGAATAATATGTGAAATTTCCTATGTGTAGGGAAGTATCATGTTTAATATCACAATCCAATCATAGATTAAAAGTTACGAGCACAAGAGGTAAACAATGATGGATAGAAGTGTATATTTTTTCTGTTAATTACCTGAGGTTTCCGTTAGGCTATTAGAAAAATATTCTTACTAAAGGTATTATAGCTAGTATGAAATGGAATAATATATGAAATTTTCCCAAGTGTAGGGAAGTATCATGTTTAATACCTCAATCCAATCAAAGATTAAATGTCACAGGAAGTTTAGGATATCCTCCCCCTGCTGTAATTCCTTAACTATTATTAAAACAAGATGGGGAAGTGAAATATGGTAACTATATACTGTCACAGCTTGCACACGGTGTGTATGGCTTATGAAAGAAAGATGAGGCAGGGGATTTTCAAACAAACTTTGAACAGCATATAAAGCAAATTCATAATTTTGTACTGCATTCTGCATAAATGTCCAATATCAAGTAAGTACCTACGTGTACTTTGTGATAAGGAAAATTTAGATGCCTACAGGGTCTACAATGCCTCAAGGGGTCAACCTGGGCCAGCCTACTTGCATGTATGCATTAACACTGCAACAAAAATAAATCCCAAAAGTGAGACCTTTAAAATATACATTCTGAAATCACAACATATATTGATAAATGTGTGGGTTACATAAATCATGAGTAAAAGCAAAATGAATTGAACAAATGAAGACAGTGCAGTTTAATTCTCACTTTGTAATTGTAGAGAGGCCAAAATCTTTCATAGTTATGTTCATGACCCCAAAAGGACAGATCAACACCTGAGAATGAAAAAAATTCACAGAATATTATAAAACCAAACCAGCTTTCTTGACTACCACAATGTACATTGTGTAAAAAAACAAATGACACGATTAAGTACCTTTCATCCAGATTTTTTCTCTCATCAGTAGAATATTTCTTACGATAGTAAATATAGATATATGACGAGTGCAAACCATGAGTTGGTTAGCTGTTAAATCTGAACTAATGAGGGCGATGCCATAGCTACCGAGGAGGGGGTGGAATATTTGGATCCAATGAAAATTTCAGAATTGTTTTTTTTTTAGAAAATAGGTTGGCCTGCCCCCCCCAAGAAAAGCATTAGGCCCCCCCTAAGAAAGAAGACTAACTATGCACCTGTGTAAAGGGAAGAAAATCCTTATAAGATTTACCTCATATGGAGAATTCATTATGGCACTTTGTCCACCTGTACCTTAGGTATTTAAGCAATACTAGTTTAAAATGGGCCAACGGGAAAACAGCTAACCTACCATATCTGTATAAGGTATCTTCTAATGCACTTCTGACCTGGACAGAAAATATGTTAAAAAAAATTATAATTAACACAAATCAAACTCCACTGCAAGTGCACTATTCATTTTACACCATTAGCTAAATTAAGTCAAGCTCTAATATAATTCCATGTTCTACAACCACTGATATAATGATTAATGATAATGGTGGCTGACAGGCATAATTGTTGTGTGCTCCTTAGATTGATTCAATATCCAGATATATGCTAGAAAGACACAAAATGGTCACCTATGTTCAGTTTTACACTTCTCATCATTAAATTTCAGAAGTGACACTTTATTCACTGAGATAATCAATTGTTTATTTAAACCAAGTTTTAATATTATCAATTATTTGGAAGGTTTATACAAATTGCAGGAAAGTAGTTTTGGCTTATATTTTGCGAAGTTAAGCAGTTTAAAATTTATGGAAAGTACAGATAATCTTGAACCGAATTTTGAAAACGAAAGTTTCTTTGAATGTTATGAGGAGATATCATTTGCATGTACGATGCTTACTATTGTATTTTTTTAGATCCTCCTACAAGCAGGAACTCGCGAAGAAGCCTCATTGGCTTATAAAAGCCGTAAGCTGACAGAAGTCAGTCTCTTAGATTCATTTTAACGTCCATGATTATGAACTGCCAATTGTCCACAACTCTGTAACTGGACGACATACATTAATCTTGGAGTGATTCGAACTGGGGACCTGATGATTGGAAGGCACCTGCCTTAATCACTAAGCTATCAACTGTTCATGAAGGCTGGAGTATTCAAACAGTGAATACTACAATATAATACATGTTTAATGTTCACTACAGAAGGAGCACAAACACATGTTACAATCATTCACTAACCGTTTCTGCATAGACTAAATTACATGGTCTGGTTACAACGTCGGAGCAGTATGGGGGTCTGTGACCGATGGTGATAATCCACGGCCTCTGCTTTCTCGCCTCAGGAGAATTGGCTTCCTAGAGGACACAGTAATTCATGTTAAATACCTCTATAAATATTTCATGTAGCTACTGTACACCAAGATCAAATTGAGTTACTACGGTACATGTGTTGTTCAAGTTATGCTCTGATAAAGAGATGGCATCGCTGGAGAGGACAATGAGAGTAAACATCGTACTGCAATGTCCCAACGGCAAATCCCACAGATCACTAGTGCCTGTGGTGTTTCTCCTCTTGCATGTGTACGTCTCTGTGGTAGAGTATGATACTTGACGATAAATATGACTGGTTTTAGCTTGTTTTACTGTTTGATGTAAGGTTTTTGTTTTTTACTGGACACATCAAGTGCCTGAGAATCACTGATACTCCATATCAAAGTAATGTCTACTTTCAAGAATGGTTATCATTAACACACAAACCAAAAGATCAGTCAATCTGACTATGAATATGTTTACATATAAAAGCTGTGATGAGCATAATGATGTTTTTGAACTGAAGTTAATTCATAATGTTTGATCAATGGCAGAGGCTGTGGAGGATGGGTGGGGGGGGGGGGTTCAATTGACCCACAGGAACCTTGTTTGTCACACCATAGACTGTTGGGTCCCACAAGTCTGAAACCTTCTTGGTTCTTCCACAATAACTACAAGCACAACATTCTGCCCATCATTGCTTAGGATACTTCACTTTCCCTCTATATAATTATTCTGACATTCCAAATTACATCAAAATATAATCGTCAGTAGCTACAACTAAACTTTTACCTTAAGATCTGCAATCAACCAGTCCATTTGGTTTTTCTTCTGCTGAAGACCGTAAAATAGGAAGAAGTAAACCTCCGTAGAAAGGGAAATGATGTGAGCCGGTCCAACATTCCAACTGCAACATAGCGAGGAAATATGTCATGACAGTTACTAAACAATTGTTCACATTGATGTAAGTTATGTCTGTCATTTGGAGAAGATGCACTTTGAATGAATTAGGGTATGGATCACAGCAGGAGTTAACTGGGGTTTTATATTAGTTTTGACACCAAACAAGAAACCAGTGCAATGGCATTCTGGTATTCCCCCATCCGTCCTCTAGCTAGTCATTAATTTAGACACAATAACAGCAGTATCGTATGTGTCAGCAAATATAGTTAGTGGTACGGACTACAAAATGGTTTCACGTTTGTTTTCTACAGTTGCATGGCTCAGTAAATCTATTCGTACAGTTCCTGTCAGTAGACATATTTTATGCCTTACACAAGTTCCATTAGTCACTTGATATGGGTCTTGCAAGATTTAACTTTCAAAATTGCTAAAGAGAGGCTGGGCTTACTCTTTTTTATCTCTATCCCCTCTCCTATTGCATTTACCTCTAGACATTACACAAACACAACACTAATTTCTCATTTGTAAAACATTAGTAATTACTTGTTATACAAGTAACAATACTCTTCATCTTGCAATGCTAACTGTATAGGCTAATGCGTATATGGTACCTAATATCAAAAGAAATAACAACAATAAACATTACATACCTGTACCATAAGTTCTCTGTTTCTTCATACTTTGGCATAGTGAACCTATTTTTGTAGTTAGAAAAATTGCTGAAGGAACAAAAAGATTGTTTTTTTTTCTTCCCTCTCTCTGTATGTGTGAATTTTTGTATATAGTAAAAAACTCGCAATATTTCAAAAGTATTTAACTGCCCTTTCCATGATAATACAATTCTATAAAATCGCATAAATCAGTGTGTCATCTTAGTATCTGTCCAAACTCAAATGTAACTTTGTAGTTTTGTATTCCTACAGTACCTTTAACTGCAGAAGCTATCCAAGCTATATCTGAGATGCACTTATGACCATCAATCAATTTGTAGTTTGGAAGTTCTAATAACAAGTGTCTTGCAGTCACTACGACAAAAATGCATTTTTATTCCCAATCAACTTTATCTTACTTTCTTAAGTCCTCTGAGAAGCATAATCAATCATTTTGTCAATACAATCAATTTGTAGTTTGGCAGTACCACAGCAGTATTGACTAAGAGACTGTCTGGGGCCTTTAATGACAGTAAAATGATCTTTTGTGCAATGGTGAAATGATCTGATAAAACATTAAAATTCAATTCCTCCTTCAGTAGCTGTATACCCACTTACTTTGATGTAACCTTGTTGTAATTTACTGGTACAGGATGCATTTAAAATCCAAATTTATCTTAATCTTGTCTCCCAATAGCTTTCTTTATAGATAGAGTGTCAGAGACTAAAAATCAATTTGCAGCTTTGTACTACCAGTTGTATTGACAGGAGACTCAAAAATGCTGGTTGGCTTTTGTTATTTTTATACAATTAAGCATTTGTGGAAGTTTTAGTGGTTAACCTGACCTGATTTAAGGTCACATGCAGGGAACAATTTATCTTTTAGCATAGTGTCATAGTACTTACACTGAGCCCACAGTATTTAAGGGTAAACAATACCTGTTTTGTATATTTTTAGGTAATATATGAGCAGTTTGTTACAACCTTTTCTCTCTCTCTTTGTTACACGATAGCTACCATTCTAAACATGACTGGGCAAAATATAAACACTAAATTATTACAAACTTTAACATTTTCCACCATTTGCCTTGGCAAAACATTCCAAACTGTATCGCTGTAACCAAGGAGCCACTACAGTCTGATATGAGCTGGTTTCTTCCTGATTCATGACCTCTGAAAAATGAGATATTTTGCCACCTAAAACCCATCTTTTCCAGTGTACAATGTCATTGCTCAAAGTTTCAGCTTTAGACATGATAACTGAATAGTACAGTACAGATTGAAGTAATGTTCTGTTCAAAATTTATACCTCCATCTAGAGTTAATATTGGTGATGTTTGCTGACACATGTAATACATTTGATAAGTATGGCTTGAGGTATGAAGCCATTTATATGAGATAACTTCATTTCTTCATAAATTAGAACACAGTGACATACTAAAGGCTCAGACAAGGTAAATGTCAGTGTCCAAGTCCATTCTCTTTCATACTGGTCAATAGGACACTGGCAACAAGGGTGACCCATATTTGGACTTTCTGGCATGTTTTGGAGGAACTGAGGAAGACTTATTCAGCAGTATGTAAACAGAAAGAAATGATGGTTTATACAAGAGAATAAATCACTAAACATGGTAAAACTGGTTCAACTGCACCCAAATGGCATACAATTTAAATCATACTCAAGCAAAGGTTCAATGCAAGTCAACAAGTCTAAATGCTGCTTAACATTATTAGTCAACTTACTATGCTTCTTCATGATTTCCTGGGCATGTCATGTAAGGGAGGTAGGCCGCAACAGATTCTATTTGGTTCATAAAACTGTCTCCAACTTTGGCGTTGTCAAAATCAAAATCATAAGCAAAATCACCTGAAAATAAATATGAAAATTTATATGCATACTTACAGCCTTTCGTTATGTGGTGTATTCTGCTTCGTTGATCTCTCTATAACCCTATCTGTACATGTTTGCATGCCAAATTTGTAGATATAAATACTTCCATGTTATTTCATGTGGTGAGGAATAAATTATTCATGATAGTAATCAATAAGTTCTTTACTTACATTAATTATGCATGGTCACTCTGGTTGATTAATTGAAATGAAACAAAAGTGGCACTGCTGGAACGGTACACCTCCTAGTCACTAAATTCAATCATTGACACCATCAATACTATGGCTTCTCTCTCGATACATCGTTTTTTTCATCTCTTGCTAATATAAAATGTCATTATAGATGTACCAGATCTATATACACTCTTACACAGTCTTACCTACATGCAGTATAGCATCATACATTCCTTGCTGGACTTCTTCCTGAAGTCTGCCGAGTGATTGAGGATTCTCATTACCCAAATCACCATACACAACTAAATGAGGACTCCATTTGGTACCCTCAGGGAAAGTCCTGAAGGTGAATAATGGACTCCATCCCCTTGGGCTCCCACAGTGATAAGCTGAGAACAGGAAACGTGAAGACATGTTGAACTGCAGGTTTTATCAAACAGAGTAATGGATGCATAAAACCATCCAATGTTTAGAGAATGTTATGCATCAATGTATGTCCAACACCATCTGTGTTCATCCATGTTCATCCATGCACCTGACAATTATACACACTGTAATAAACAAAACACCAAATATGAAACATCGTTTGCCTATCAGCTCCCATAGTAATATAATAACTTACTTTATATCATTATCTTCAGGGTTCATTTTTAAGAAAATTTTAAGGTTATCCGAAAGACAACCTTACCTTCATATTTGGTTGTCCAAAGGTTTTTTTGGTTGTACAAATTTAAAGCCTTTAGATTATTTTTTAAAATGTCACGCCTTGCACGAGAGCCGTTCGTAAGTGTTATCATTTTAGGATTTTTAGGTAAGTCTTGGATAGAACTGTAGTGGAGTTATAGACATATTATGTGGTGTATGGCACTGTTCATGATTAATCATGTTGGGTTGCGGGAATTCTCTGGTAGTGAAAAATAATTTCTGTAATCGTTTTCGATCATTTCCAGAGACAGGGTAAGCCCAGGGTTTACAGCACATACATTTCAGCAACATAAATGAGCACGTGGTATGCCTACATGCACAGCTAGCCTGTCATACGTGTGTGCAGCTGTGAGGCAGAAAGCAAGCGTCTGTAGTGTAGGACGTATGTAGTGTTGGACGATCTGACGACAGTTAAATTTGAGCCCTGATCATTCTGACATGATACTGATTACCAGTACAGAATATATAGTTCATGTGCTGCTCGCATCTTAAAAATTTATTAAGCTTAATTTAAGAGCAAATACAGCAATGTCAAAAGTATCATGACTTACTGTAAGTAGAGTTTGATTTTAATCCACTTAGTGTCACCCGATGTATGTACTGGGTATGTCTTTCTGGGCCTCCATCAACAAATTTAGTTGCTGATCCAACTGCTGAATGAGAAAGATCACCATGAAGCCCAAATTGCACCTCAGATGTATTTGTATTGTTAAATGTGCTCCATGTTACTGTCATCTCTGAAATGTCATCTGAATGAAAAAATGAAAAGTTTACTGTGATTGAAAAGTAGGTAATTACAATTAGGCATTATAACTATCGGAAGTAAAACCTTTGTGGTTCAAGTAGACATCCTGTAGCAACAAGTCAAATACATCTAGATCATTTACCATACTAATAATTATAAGCTCAGGCTTACAGGGGAATAGGGTCCTGGAAAGGTACTAATAAGATGGGCTGGGAAAGGGGTGAGAAGGACAAAACCTGGAAGTGGAAAGGCCATACTTAAAGGGTATGAAGACTCGCGCAAAAAGAAACGTCTAATGCTGTAATTTGACCTTGTTTCGAATGAGGTGTAACAGAAATGTTAAACACCACCATCAATCCCAGAAATACACACACAGCTTGCTACCGTCAGTAATTAGACACTATAAGCTGTAAGTGTATGCAGCCTCAGTACATACTGCGGTCAATACCCACAGCACAGTATACAAACGATACAGCGATGGACATCTCAGGTCCACCTAAAGATAACAATTAAGGTATCACATTTCATTACTGTCTGCATTTTGTAGCGACACAAACAAAACGTCACTTGCAAGCAACAAAAAGTTAACTTTTTCAGATGGCCGCATGCGGTTTGGGGCGAGTCTTCAATGCCTTTAAGCAATTAGCTGTAATTAGATTTTAATATTTGTTGGTGATCTTTAGCTTAATTAAACTGTCATAACTTTGGGGACATGTTGGATGTTGGGGTTCCCAATCCCCTAACTGGCTAGGGAAAAAGCTAGAGTGATGATGATGGACGCCAAACTAAATGATAGAAATGAGCAACACTATTCAAAAATTTGAGAAATAGGCCTGTATGCTGTGGAGACCATGATTATGATCTCGCTCTGTCTTACTTGTGGATGAAATGTGGATCTGTTCCGGTTGAATTTCCAAAATCGATTCCACCGAAACAATGCAGCTCAGCACTGCCATGCAGATAACGTTCCATGTGAGACACTTTTTTGCCATGGTAACTTTCAGACCTCGAGCCCTGACTCTGATGCTATTTCGACAAATGGCTTTATAATATCCATTCCTTTTCCGTCGATAATGAATTTATAGTCGCATATCACGTAGCCTAGGCTAAGTTTGGTCGTACCAGGCAGTAGACGACAAAGGTTCATGTCACTGACCCGATCTAGGGCCTACCAGTAGTAATTGAAGTGAAACTTTAAAAAAAAATTAAAATGCTAACAACTATCAACTTTCCAAATTACCAAAGTTAGGTGACATGCACTTGACCTCTTTAAAATCGTATTCGTAAACAACTTCATTTTCGACAAAACTGAAACTGAAACCGAAAACCAAACTACATCTATTCTGGTATGGAACGCAAAAATAGACTAAACTTCAGCAACGCAACAAGTCATATATGGCATGGCATGCATACGGAAGCGTAGAAGGGACATTGCATTGACGAGTTACCGACTTGACAAAACGACAATTATCTGCAACTTGACGAGTTGACGAGATGGTAACGTGACAAAATTCAGAAAATTGCCGTTTTGACGAGATAACTGATCTCGTCAATGCATCAATTTTCTGCAAATTGACGAGTTGCACAGTTGCTACCATCTCGACAAAATGACAAAATTCAGAAAATTGACGTT